>CABFOQ010054801.1:0-35889 GCA_900660455.1 Gephyroberyx darwinii | reverse complement strand
TCCCCCCCCCCCCCCCATCATTTTGCTGTGTTCATGAGAAAGAGCTTGAGTGCTTTTGTGTGTAGAAGTAAAGAGTGCTGTGATAACTTTATCCCGTCTAGGGCTCATGTCAGAACATCCAAGTTTGTTTGTGCCATAGTGTCTCTGTGCCAATGTGTGTATCCCATGTGTGTCTCCGTTGCTCTCTTCTCTCTCGTTGTGTGTTGGCGTGCGCGCGTATGTGTGCGATTGTGCACGCACGCGCACATTAGGACTAACTGGGGCGGTAGTTAGGTAGAAATGTTGGGCAGGATAGTCTCCAGAGCGTTGATGAAGATAATTACTGTAGAGAGAGGATCTCAGGGGAGTGCTGGCCGGCTGCCTCCCTGCCTGGCTGCATTGCTGCCATCCGCCACTTAATGCTCTCTCCTGGGGCAGGCTTGTAGCGCTTGCGTCATTCCTCCGCCGTCAAGACCCCAGCACTACATGACTTTGCTATCTGCTAGAACTGAGCATGACTTGGAGTGACTGAAATCATGACCGTGGTCTGCCATGATTACCCTATAGGGAATTTTTAACTCCGGTATTCACGTGTGACGGTCGAGACCAGCCAGCTTATCTAGGTTGTATGGTTTCCGTAGCTTATGTAGTTGTGCCTTTTAACATGACTCAACTGTGACGTCACCTCCATTCATCTTTGAGGTTACAGAAGATGGGGGAAACAAGCAGTTATGTTTTGTGGCCACAGTAAGGAAAGGACCTAAACTCTGCGAGGCTGGGCATCCACAGAACTGAAGGCTGAGTGATAGATTACATAGTGAATCAGAATCACTGTTATTTGCCAAGTAGGCTACATAGCATGTACAAAGACTTGACTTGATGTTGTTCATGATATTATACACAAGAATCTGTACACCTATAGGATACATTATAGACCAGGTCTATAAATTGGACTCATACTGTCAGTAAAGCCAGCTGTACATGAAGACAAATATTGATATGAGAGTGCCAAGCAAGAGCCCACCTTCACAACAGATTAGTCTGAGGCATGCTATATAAAGTGCTCGTGGTTCTCCTTCCTTCTCTGTTGTTTCGCCCAAGGTAACTGTCAGTGCCTGCAGGGACACCGCCAGCCCCGCTTGACTTCTCCAGCAGCAGCTGTTATTTCGAGAACTCTACCCAGCTCTCTTTTTTCCTCTTCGTCCTTATTCCTCCTTTGTTTGGGTGACAGAGGAGCCATCTCTATTGGGGTCTATGTACTTGTATGGGAGGCCTAGCTAACTCCCCTGTCCAACCACTCTGCAGTTTTACATGGCTGCTGCCTCTTTCTCTGCCAAGGTGATTCTTGAATTTGGCAGGAATTGAGATTAAAAAGTTTGTCTTTCCCTGTAGACAATGGCAGTGGCTTTCAGGTCACATTAATATCAGCCACCAGTAGGTTTGGGCTATTCTGCCATGTTTTTGATGATCTAGGCCTACTTACTGTTAGGGACTCTCAAAGACCTACTTCAGTTGTGCGGGAAACATGGGATTGCTCATTGTATTTGAGTTTATTTTTGTTAAAAAGCTCAAGGGGGTCTTTGTGTACTGGAACAATGCTGTTCTTTGTAAGAGGCAGTCAGTGTTGTTTATTGTCTGACTTCACAACCTCACTATGATTTTCCTGTGACAGGCTCTCATCTGCCATTTCCTCTCGTAAAATATAGACCAATAGACAGACTGACAGATAGAGGCACGCACACACACATGTATGTGCACGCACATACACACACACACAGCCAATAGAGTTGGGACTCCCAAGGTGAGTGACTCAGTGGCAAGGGGAGTGAATGTCTTAAGAAAGAGAGAGGCCTTCAGATAACCTCACACTAGTCAAATAAGTCCACAGAACAGGGAGAACTTGTTCTGCAGCTTGCCTTGTTAGGGCTGTGGGATATGTTCTGCTAAAGTGAAGTGGACGTGTAGGAACGAGCGACAGACAGAGGGGGAGGGAGAGAGAGAGAGAGAAAATGCTTTGTGGAACACTTAAACAAGGACATGCACTCACACACACTCGCTTACACACTATCACTGCCAATTCGCTCACCAAAAAAAACACACCTTCCAGTGTGTCGAAGGCAGGTTGGTTAGTTTGTTTAAAAAAAAAACTGCGCAGTCTGTGAAGGTCACGTCCAAGTGTTGTCTGTGCCAGTGAATAGCTTAACCATGAATAAATGTAATGCATCCAAAGTAGGACAGGGGGAGGCTTTTGGGATGGAGAGAGATGTTAAGAAAGGAGCGATTCAATTTATATGGCTCCTCTTGCAAAGCTGCATTTAATATCTTTTGCCCTACCATTGAACCCCTCCAGACTGATTATCAATATTGGCTAGTGTAGAGTATTACGGAGGACACGCTGGAAAGCACCATAGTGCCACATGTATACACACGCACACACACACACAGCAATAGCTGAAACATATGAATACACTATTTGCAGTGTAGCTGGCGGAGGTGACCCACAAATGCCCTCATCACTGTATTCACTTATGCGAGAGAAGAGGCCAATATGGACCAACATGTACTGTTCTTCTAGAAAACAGCCCATTCCAGCTCTAATGAAGTCTCCAGTCAGGCTCTGGGGGGAGTTGAAATGGAGAAAGCATGCTAATACAGTGTGCTATAGCAAAAAGAGGCTTGGTTTTGGCATGAATTGTAGATTAGCACTCAAGCAGTCCCGTTGTGAATTGAGCTGAAAAGTCCCGTGGATGATTCTGCTTAGGACTGAAAACGGGCAAAGAAATAGTTTGTATAGGCTCTCTTGTCATGCCAACCTACTCTCATTGCCCTTAGTAGCCCCTTTCACACTCCCAGAGAGAGCCTGAGGTTAGAGAGCTCGTGTCAAGTCCATTAAGGGTTAGCTCGGGTCAGATTTCTCTCCCCCATCCCTTTATGGCTGAAAGATGGTGAGCAAGTGTGATCCCCCTCCCCCATTCACATTCTTTACCACTCATGAATGATGTAGAGAGTGACGACTTTGAAAGGCACAGAGAGGCCTTGTCAAGCCCTATGCACCACTAAGTCAGATGGCAGCCTGTGCATGCGCATATGCACATGCCAAAACCCTGTTGGTTGTGACAGGATCTTTTTTTCTTTTTTATAAAGGCTCTTCACAAAATGTGACTTGTTTGATCAGCTCCTCAGTTTTTGTTACACTTGAAGACACCTTCATTATTCATTCATTGTCTGTGCTTGCAGGGGTTTTAGAATGGGATTAGCCTGGCATATGAAACACGCTCACACATGCATACATATTCAGGGTTGCCATTATTGAAATATTGAAAAAAATATTGCATATTTTTTGCTGAATTTTGGTCAATATAATTTCTTTCTCAGAATTTAAAAAATGCTAAACAAATTGTTAGGTGAGGAGTAGATGAGAGGGTAATGCTTAGAATTTGATCAGTTTTAATACAAATGGCAAACTGACGTAACTAAATTGTAGGCCAGAGATTATACTCAGGACAAAAATACCTTTGTTTGAAACCTTTCTGCAACATCTTTAAGAAAAGAATTGCAGTTTCTTGTGATTTGGAAACTGCAATATTCTAAATTTACTTTTTTTACTTTTTTACTTTTTTACTTTTTTAAATTTTTTTAATTTTGTATTAATTTGGGATATGGGATATCGATCTGGCCGCCTATCCATCCATCAAGTGTGATATCTCAAGTGGGTCTGATTTGGCAGGATGACACATTTTTGCACTGTGTTCTGGTGTTAAAAACATTACCCTGATTGGCCTGATGGGGGAGCTATAATTAAATGTCAAAATGTCAAACTCTGAAAAGCCATAACTGCTACACCTACAGCCATAAACTTGCAACACAAATCCAGAAATCTACACTGATTGGCCTAATGGGTGTGAACACAGCAGTGAGATGTTTTATTCCCTCAGGTTTATATATATATGATCAGTGGTGTCTGAGATATGACATGTGACAGCACACAAATTAATCCACAGACAACGACCACATTCTATACTATCAAAGCGTTAGGTAACATCATTTTAAATGACGCGCGTCAGCATGTTTACTGTTGCCTAGTTTTCTAATTTGCACAACCCTCAAGATGCACATTGGTTATGTAAATCGTGCAGGTTAGTGCTGGCGAGTGTCCATGTGGAGAAATATCATCTAAAGCATCCTGGTCCCCAGCCAGGGCAAGCTGCCTGCAGTCATGGCTTTATGATGCTTTATGCCACTCCAATAACCACCACCATGAGTTGAGATACTGAGGAACATTCAGAGCTATTTAGCGTCTTTTTCAGTTTCTTGCACATCCAGAATTCATAGAACCTTCTCGTATTAAAATATATATATTTTTTACCATTTATGAAATGTGTGGTCTAGGCATGGGATGATATGAAAATTTATTATTTATTTCATGATTATCCTGGCCAAAATAATTGCGATTCACAATTTTATCCCGATAATAATCAAAATATGCTTAAAACTCTTAAAATAGCACTAAAACATACTAGAATCACTTTACCTTACATTTTGTTAAGAAACAAATATTTTCTTTATTATTGTCCTATTATTACTTCATAGGACACACATCTTGAATAACTTGAATAACTCAGATCAGAGGTACACATCCAAGAGGTACAGCAAGGACAGAAGAATGAATGCAAAAAAAACCCCAATCTTAAATAAGGTAATCATAAACTATAAGGTCCTCCTAAAGGATAAATAAAAAATAGCAACATTGTGTTAGTCTGTTCTTTAAATAAAATAAAGTCCAACTGGCATTGTGGCATAAAGTCAAACTACTTTGAACCTGTAAAAAAAAAACAACCTAAACAACACTGTGGCACTTTTCTGTCATCAAACGTACTGCTAGCCTTGTGGCCTAGAGAGTGAGACGTGCCAAACCTCAGTCCTTTTCAAGACAGATTGAAGTGCAAAAATGTCAGCATGTTCACTTTTTCTGGCTTTAGGAGTGCTTGTAGAGGTGTGAGAACGTGCCCACTGGCTGAGTGTTTTTAATCGCGATAAAAGATAAAATTGTATATCATCCCATCCCTAGTGTGGTCAAAATGTTGTAGTTGGTCACATGACCCAAAAACTGTTCAGACCACTACAACATTACTGATAGTATAGTATGCAATATACTGGTAGTATACAACACTGATGGTATTCTACTTGAAGGCTATATCATATTGACTTGCAGTACTGAATATCCAGATGGTATGACAAGGCTATGGGGCCCTGCCCTTTCTATACAAACTGACTTGAGAGCCACTTGATATCTTTTCATAATGGCCTCCCCGTCCAAGTAATGCCTGGTGCTGTCCTAGGCTAACTGATATAACTAGGCTATAACTGTCGATTTACAGCTCAGTTCAGTCCACTTCTACTTAGCTCATCAATGTGATGCAATGTGATCCTAATTTTATTGTCGTGTTAAACTAATCTCCAATACAAATTAGGATGAGAAATACACACACTTAACCATGCCATTTACCTAGCAGTCCTTGTTTTCCCTTTACCTTAACAGCCTTTCTCTCCTTAATGACTCTCATCTTCTCTGTGAATACAGCTACACGCTTGCACGCACACGCACACACACACACACACACACACACACACACACACACACACACACACACACACACACACACACACACACACTCAGACTCACAGTGGTTTGTGCAGATGCAGAGGGAATCTAACCTTAACACAGCCTGTGTCTCTGTCACATTAAAAAGCCAATTTCTTTTTAATAACAGCAACAGCTGGAGCTGACAGGTCCTGTGTCTGCTGATGGAGCAAACTGCTTCCAGCCAGCCAGCTTAGACCTCGCTGGCTGGCTCATTACAGGAAAAGGAGTGTGATGGAGAGAGAGAGAAAGGAGAGTGGGAAGAGAAGGACATGTAAAGAAGGGAAGTGTAGCCTGTACACTCTGAGGCAGGTGTTTGACATGTTTTGGTATTGTATAATGCGAAGCTCCGCAGCAGAGAGCACACAGGCTAGGAGAGATGTTGAGTTGCAGAGAAAAATAGTTATCATTTGTACATGATTTTCTCACAGTTGTCTGCAGATGGATCTCTTGAGACTGGTACATTTTATTACTGTGTTAACTATCTTCCACAGGATGGCCTGCGTACAAGTCACTCACTTACTCTTTCACCCTTCCTCCATTTCCCCCCTCCCTGCCTCCCTTCCTTCCCTTCAGTGCACCTGGCTGAGTCCCAGGAGATGGCTGAATCTGCAGGAGTACCAGAGCAAGAAGCTGATGCAGGAGAGTGGCGTGGCTGTCCAGCGGTTCTATGTGGCCGACACGGCCTCCGAAGCACTGGAGGCTGCAAAGAGACTCAGTGAGTAGAGAGGACACACACACACACACACACACACACACACACACACACACTAAGATTCTCTGAAATGATTTAAGCCATTTGCACTCATTCAGTGTCTCTGATAATGAGTCAGTTCCAGTAGTTAAAGTACTGTTGTTAAAATGTGTAATTGTACCGGCGTACCTCAGTCCTCTCACCATGAGAATCTAACAGTCCTGTTTGTGCCGGCTGTGTGGCCCTGCTAGCGGACATGCAAACGGCTGTGGCTAATCATGGTTGAAGTCTTTCAAGTTCAATCCCATATTTGTGCCGTTTGCTTGGATGTGGGAGCCTGTGTTTCTCGCGCTTAGCGGTTGTGCCTGCTCTGTTTTTCATCACTGCAGTCAACCCCGTAATTTGTTTTACACCCTCTCGTGTTCAGTTTCTCATGCTTTTTTTTTTTTCAGCCCCTGCTTATAATTTGGTTATTGCCCACACACGCACACATAAAGCCATACATGGTACTTTCTTCTGTACACATACAGTATACTCACACAAACCCAAACAGAAAAACATACAGTACGTGTCTGTATGCACCCACACACATACAGACACATGCATTCTCTTCCCTACCCTACCTTCCCTGCTTCGTATACTTACACCCTCAGCTTTATATTTTATGGAGTGTCCTCTCTAACTACAGCAGTGGCTGTGTGATAGCTAGTGAGGTGCTCCCTTGTTGCTGTGTCTGGGGCTCCAACGCTCCACCTGAGGCTCTGCTCTCAGTGGCCCTGGTTACGATGTAAACCAAGATAAAGTGAATAGGAGGAAGAGAATATGTTTTTATGACAGCACTGCTTGGTAGTGGGAGAAATGGGGAGACAGAGCTCGGGACAGAGGAGGTAGATAGGGACAGACTGCTCAACAGATCCTGGGCCAGACTCAGTTCCCTCGGCATACCTCGGATGTCCGGAGCCTTTGGCAGCTGTAATCTCTGTTTATCTCTATACACACAATGGGCTTTGGTCAATGTCCTTATGTGTGTGTGTGTTTGTGCATGTGTCTGCATATGCACGTGCTTGTATCTGTGTTCCTCAAACCCTATTTATATCCTGTAACTACTGCTGGCTCACTATTAAAACAAGCAAGAAGCTACCGACGCTTAATTTGTTCACATACACACTGTGTGTTTACACGCTCTTACACATGCATGCATGGCACACTCTTGGCCCATGTTCATTCACACATGAACATGATAGAGAGTGAGATAAAGAGTCTCATTCCATTTAGCTCAATACTGGGACTGCCAGGCTCTTACTCCCAGGGGGTGAGGGGGAGGAAGGCTGCGACGCCAACTCAGAATGGAGCTCTGTTTCCTGGGTTGCCTCTTGAGAGGACGTGGGCTATGGTGCTGCGCAGGGGGGAGTGTCTGGTGGGGTATCTGAGCTAAATGAGGACTCGAATGGATTTGTGCGTGGTGCTGATATGGCCTGATATGTGTGGTGCTGATATATGATTAACCCCTGGTTCCCTACGTACACAATACAATGAACCACTTGAGCATGGATGCACACACGCAGATGAACGACATGCCTTGGGTAAGCTTGCCCATACATGTGAACACGCACAACCAACCAATATTTTCTTCTGCTACACTCACTTTTCCATGAAGCTATCTAGAAGTCCACTCCTCTCATGTACAGCAGAGCGATCCGACTCTGCCAAAGTGGACACAGATTTATTGACCCTATTACCACTGAGGACAAGTAACTTCAAAGGTCTTTGTGCTTCACTATCAGACATTCTATCAACTCTTTCAAAAAAAAAAGATTTGATATGGTTCGTTGATTCCCTGTCACTTGAATGACAACTCTTAGGGGACAGTTTACATTATGGCAGATGGGTGGCTCATAACTAGCTAATGGCTCATGGAAAGTAGAGTCACTTTCTATGCCCCCATACTGGGTGAGCTGAGCAGAGAGGCAACTAAAAGACTTGAATTTTGTCTCTGTGCTCCGCTGGGACACTATGAGTGACTGATACACTAACTCCTGCTGTCTCTCTGAGCTAATGACCCAGAGGCACTGGTGACTAGTCCCATACCCAAGCTCTTTCTGTGTGTGTGTGTGTGTGTGTGTGTGTGTGTGTGTGTGTGTGTGTGTGGACCCAGGTAAGACCATTTAAAAAAAGAGAGTCTGCACATTGAAGTGATGTAATCAAAGCCTGATGTGGTCCTATCATCCATTACTGTATGTGCAGCACAAGTTTGCATTTGTTTTTAAAACCTTTATATTTCCAGGAAAGACATGTTATGCATTCATGTGCTTTTTTCCAGCAACACCCTGCTTCACATTCATACAGTTATTCATAGGTTGTTACTCGGGATCTGTCCAGTACAATCAGTCTAATGTTGTTTGCCACTGAGGAGCACCATCTGCGCAGTTGGGGGTGAAGTGTCTTGCACGGCTTCTCGATCATAAGTTGCTGAGGGAGAAAAGAGTATTGTGTATTCATTTTCCCTCACCAGATTTAGCCACTGTGGGCAGTCAACACAAATACTTCTCTGGCCATTAGGCCACCACCACCCTCTTTGATGCTGCCAAGAATGTGCCATGCAATTCAACAGTAAATGATAAAGTAGGGGTCAGAACACACTAGAAGCAATAATTGACATGCACAAATTGATGCTACTATAGCATGCTGCAGTGATGTATCAGTAGCACATTTCTCAGCTGCAACATAGCTGCTTAGTTTGCGTTGTAGGCTTCAGAAACCTCACACAGACATCCATTTTGATTCTCTCTTGATGCTCTAAAATCAATCAAGGTTTGCAATACATGCATCAAAGTGATTGGCTTGTATAAGTAGGCACATGTCTAACACTTCCAGTGCATCTCTGCCTACAGGCGTGTAAGAGAGTAATACTGGTAGGAAAATGGAGTGAGAAGTGTTTCTGCTTAATTCCAAGTATTTCAGTAAGTCACCTGAGGTTTTTGAGCCTCTTCACATGCCAATATAGCAATTCTGCTTTATTGCTTTAATGCTTTATTTAAATATTCCCTTTTTGAAAACCTGGTGGTTCATGCATATGTGTTCAGAAGAGCTTGTATCAGTAATGATGTCCAGCACCAGTCAGTGGAAGACTGAACTGCCTTTGCTTAACCAGTGATGCAATCATGCTCACTATACATATATATATACACACATATATATGTGTGTGTGTGTGTGTGTGTGTGTGTGTGTGTGTGTGTCTTTATACAGTTCTGACCTTTTATTAAACTTTATTCTAAGTTTATTGGCACCCATGCATTTTTTGCAGATAATGTACAATATCAATTTACAACAGCACGTGATCAAACAATAAGAACACAATGAATAAATAAATCTTTTATGGTTTCAAAATTGAAACGTGGCCATCGTCTTGATTATTGGCACCCTTTAGAACAATTCAAATTATATTTTGGGAGGAAATAGATTCCCATTTGCGGAGTAATTCCACTCATTGTTACAGATTGCAGGTGCCCACATGCTATAAATGAACCAATTATCAATTTTAAAGTGATAAAATGGGCTGTTCTACATCCCTGGTCATCTGTGAAAGTGGTGAAGAGCAAAGAGCTGTCATAGCATGTCAGAAAAACTATTATCAAGTGTTCACAAGGCTATAAGGCCATCACTAGAGACGTTGCTACTCCTGTTTCCACCTTCAGTGTTATTAAGAAGTTTATTAAGTTATTAAGTTTGCTGCTCATAGAATTGTTAAGAATCTCCCAGGTCATGGTGGTAAGAGGAAACTGGCACAGAAGGTTTGTGCAAGCCATTGAACAAATAGCCAACATGACACCCACTCTCAATCTCAAGATCTCAAGGCTGACCTGAAGAGGTCTGGGGTAATGGTTTCAGCCTGTACCATACGCTAGACACTGAACCATCAAGGGTGTTATGGTCAGCGGCCACAGAAGACCCCGCTGCTGAAAGAGAAACACATGATGGCCTGTTTTATCATTGCCAAGACCCTCCTGGACAAACCTAAATCAAATTAGAGCTCTTTGGCAATGCAGACCAGCTCTTTGTTTACAGATAATGAAATTAAGCTTTTAAAGAAAGGAACACCCTACCCACAGTCAAATATGGTATAGGTTCCATAATGCTGTGGGGCTGCTTTGCTGCCTCGGGTGCTGGATGTCTTGAATGTGTCAAGAGCATTATGAAATCAGAGGATTACCAAGGCATTTTGGAGTGAAATGTGCTACCCGGTGTCAGAAAACTGTGTCAATCGAAGGTCATGGGTCCTCCAGCAGGATAATGATCCAAAACACCCAGGAATGGTTCAAGGTAAATGCTGGATTGAGTGGCCAGCGATGAGTCCTGATCTCAATCCCATTGAGAACCAATAGTTAGATCTGAAATGTGCAGTTGGTCAAAGGAATCCTTCAAACATTGAAGAACTGGAGTGGGTTGCAATTGAAGTGTGGGGAAACTGGCAGCAGAAAGGTGCAGGTCGCTTATTGATTGTTAAGAAACGTTGGGAAGTGGTTATCATTTCCAAAGGCTGTGCAGCTATGTGCAAGTATTAGAAAAGGGTGGCAATAATCATAGTCGTAGCCACTTTTCAATTGTGGAGCTATAAAATATATTTTTTTAAATATTTGTATTTGTATTGTAACGTGTGAAGACCGAAAGTTGTTAACAATTTCCTATTGTTTCAGAAGATATTGTACATTATCTGTATAAACTGCAAGGGTGCCAATGATCTTGGCCAGAACTGTAAATATACCCCTGTCTGCTTTTCTTGAGGGTTGGAGATTTCAGGACAACTCCTGTAATGAATATAGATTCATGTTTCCTTTACAAACAGATGTGCATGGCCATGCACATGCACACAAACAAACACGCACACACATATATATACACACACCTGTGCCCAGCCGCAACCAATGAAAGTGTGATTATATGGTCCACTTTGTGTGTCGCCACCTTGACAGATGCATCTGTTGAGCAAATCTTGATGGATTTTCAGTGTGAATTTTAAATCAAAACCATATTTTCCCTCCCTTTCTTTTTTTGCGAGAGCCTTCATGTCTGCCAGGCTTCCTGTCTACCCCAACAGTGATTGACGAAGCAGAGATGGAAAGAGAACATTGCTTTGGATTCTTATCTTCACAACATATTGAGCCTGCGTGATGAATGTGAGCAACGTGTATTTTTTTTTTTAAACGTGTGCCATTTATTCCCGCTACCTGCTTGAAATAACGTGTCCGAGCGGTTTCAATTCAATTCATTTCAATGTAACATGCTGAGTGAGGTGTTCTTTTCACATATTGTAAAGTATACCTTATAGCATTGAATTGGCCACCTGTATCGTGGGTGGGATATGGTTTTTGAATGCAATTTGTCAGTGTACGTGAGGGGAAGGGGAACATTTTTTCCCTGTCGTACTGCCTCCAAGTCTCTATGCTGTATTTCATTTTTACCAGGTTGTATTGCTTGTTTAAACAACATGCCACATTGTACAAATACAGTATACTTTTCACTTCAAATGAGCTAGGAATACGTTACCTTTCTACACTGTTGTCATCTCTTAAATTTCCTTTAACAACTCACATCAAAATCGGTGTCCTCTGTATCTTAACAGTCTTTCTCTTCCTCTCTCTCTGTTTTTTTTTTTTTTAATTTCTAAAGTTACCCCCATTTCTCTCATTCCTTGTTCACCCCTATCTACCTCAGCTGCCCTTACTTGCTCCTACTTATTCAGCACAGACTGGCTGCCAGAATGACAATTAACAGAGGTAGGAATCATATTCATTTATTTCACCCAGCTATGAATATTCAGTGTAAACAGAGCAGTTTTATGCATGACTGTCAAATCTCATGTGTGCTTATTAGAGGGATTGCTAGTTTGATATATCAGCTTACCAAATAATATGGAGACTCCCTGACATTAGCTAACTCTTTGATGAGGAAGGTGTGCAAGTGTATGTGCGTGTATGTTTGTCTTTGCGTTCGCTTTGCATTTGCTTTCAGGGGTGTGTGTGTGTGTGTGTGTGTGTGTGTGTGTGTGTGTGTGTGTGTGTGTGTGTGTGTGTGTGAGAGAGAGAGAGAGAGAGAGAGAGAGAGAGAAAGAGAGAGCAGGAGTGATGGAGAGATCTACAGCTGGAGAGATCTATAGCACCTTCCAGATCTGACATGCATGTCTCCATTGCTTTGAATCTGCTGGGCAATGTTATCTTCAGATGACATATTTCAAAGTACTCAAAAATCTAAAGGGCACCAGTCCTTGCACTGAATCACTAAAACGTGTTACAGGCAAAGCTCATTTCTTCCATGAAAGTTTTACAGAAAGCACAGAGGCTTTTGCTTTGGTCATTGGTCTTCAAAAGCTTGTATCGTCAAATCAAAGATGATATGATGTGTAAATAAAAGTAGCTGAAGGCCAAGGACACAGTTGTTCTGTCCATCTTCAAGTCATTGTTTTTAATCAGCTTATTTAGTTGTCTGCAGTCTGTGGAGTCGACTGCAGCTCGAAACCCTCCTATGCCTCTGGCCTGTGACCTGTAAATTGAGACGGGTCTCATTGTAAACCAGAAGCCAGCATCTCTTCACCGCAATAATAGCTCACTGATGAACTGCTATGTTTGCTTTTGTGTTAACGTTAGTCCGTACAGGTAGACCTTAGCATTTTTATCCAGCCCATAAGTATTTTTCTTCTATTATTCTTCTAGCCTGCATTTAAACAACACAATACTTAAATGTTAATGCAAGGACTCTGATTGGCCCATTTTTATCTAAGGTAAATATTCCATTGGCCAGAAGAGGTTAATCCAAATTTAAGACCTGCCCATGAAAGCCACTCTAATGTTCTGTCTTTTCTAAACTGTAATTATGAAACTGATCCTACAAGGCAACTGTGGGTATCAGTGGACTGGGGCCACTACAATATTGATCAAGACCATGGATATCAATTAGTGATGGGCATTAGTAGCCGAATACTGGATTCCTTGAAATGGATGCTGAAATTGATTTTTGACATTCAGATATATTAAAAAAAGTTAGAATAGGTAATACACAGCAATTGCTTAAATTACTTATTAATTACTTATTATTACTTAAGTCCTAAGTCCTAAAATACACTGGTCAATTTTTTAAATTATTATAGATGATTTTGATCAGTGGTGTGGGTGACGTGGTCAGTTAGTAGAAACTGATTTGTATGATGCAGTGATTTAACTGGAGTAGCCGCAGCTGAGAAACTGAAAGCTGGCGTGAAAGATGGAGAGCACCACCTTGAAAGTAGAATAGCGATGTATTAACACCTTTTCACTGAGGACTGCAAAGATACAGAGCAAAAATGAGTAAATTACCTCTAGGTCCACTCCAGTGATTGCAGAGGAAATAAAACGGCTTCAAGAGACTTAGCGTCCTTGCCAAACAGTGCAATTCCTGCCACCTCAATGCCCCCGACAACATTTTCCACTGCCAAGTAAGAAATTGGTTAACAGACTCTTAAGGGGCCTTTCCCCCTACATGGGCTCATCTGTGGAGCGCTGCTACAATGTTGGTACGGCCGCAACAAAATAAAAAGTTGGTCAATGTATAGAAATGTATCTAAAATCCATCTGTAACGCTGTGCCCTCTAGGTGCGCATCACGTCATGTCCTCTGTCACACCAGAGTCTAATCTCACCAGCTGTTGCTTGTAAACACACTGCACCACATGCCTTTTTCCTCCTCTGCTTGTGTGAGACATACATCACCTGCTAGACAGACACGGGTGCAGTCTGAAAAAGAGTTTGAGTTTGAGATTTTCTTCAGATGCACCTGTTATAGGGAGCATATAACTTGATCACATTGCGAGACATTGGTGTGGCTACATATTAAAAACTGTTCATTTAGACTATTTGATTCATGGGGGGATTGAAAATGCATATCCCTACTATCGGTCTGTGTGCTTATGATTCAGTTCTCAGTGATGGTGATGCATCCGAGTTGTTGATGGATAAACAAAGTACCACTGTTAAGAAGTTATTATGGCAAAACGCAAACACTCACTCTCTGTGTGCCTCCACATTTCTGCTAGTGATGATGATGGTTCTGCTTTCTCTGGCAAAGTGCAGAGAAGCATTTACACCTCTGACTGGGCCTGGCACTGGTGTATGAGATCATCCAGAGAGTACCATATGTTTCTCCACCGACCCAACACACCGCCTAGCCTGTACCATCTGTCACAGAAATGCTGCTCCCCACCACGGGCATCACCACAACCCGCTTCGAGGACTTCCTCACCCATGCATGACATCTGCGTCTTGCTCCACTCTCTCCCCTATCCCCATTGGCCTATGTTCTACACAAATGACCAACATGCTCCCACCACTCTTATTCTATTTCCCCATATCTACCTTTGCTTAACGCGCTGTTTCCATATTGCAGGATTGAGGACACCTTGAATGTGTGAAGCTGGCATCTAGCAGACGTACTGTAGATGTACTGTACTGGAAGGCCCTACTTTTTTGCCTACTGGGAGTGGAGACGTTTTGAAGATGTGACTTCTACCACTATTTCATGGTAGAGTTAATATGGAGGGAACATGCACTGTAGGATTAACATGGCAATCCAACTTGTGTTTGTGTGCATGTGCCAAGAAATATATTTATTCACCGAGTGCAGATTTGGGTTTGAATGTGTTTACCGCCTACAGACTTCCATAATGCTTGCAACTGCACCGAGCTACAAAACCCAACATGCATGACAACGCGCGCGCACACACACACACACACACACACACACACAAGCGTCTGAATGGTTGGTAGGTGGGTGTACAGATGGGTCATGAAAAAAAGCTAGAACTAACATGAAAATGTGCATCTCTATGGATTGTAAAAGATGGTAATTAGCAGATCCTAAGCTGAACCAATAGGAAATGCTGCTTCAGATGCTTTTGAGAGCACATTCTTTGGTACAAGAGGCACACTGTAGTGGGACCTCACAAATCCAAATGTAATTTTTTGGAGTCCTGGTCGTGGCCGTTGAGTATTGATATGGCACGGTGGCACATTTCTATTACCCACACTTCAAGCCACCTCTGTGCCACCCCAATGCAATGTCCCAACACTTGTTCGGCTGTGGAGCCATTATTTGGACAATGTTGGCCTTAAGTTGCATTTTTTATTAGGGCTATTCCATGCTCCATTGAGCATGGAATAGCTATTTTTTTCCCCATTGGCATCCCTCTGTGTGCCTCTCTCTCTAATTTTTAAATAGCTGCATCTGGATGGTAGTGTTGTATGGACCTAGGCCCAATTTCATCCCATTCTGTAATTCTGGACTCTGTTGGAATGCAAAGAAAGTAAGTAGTAACAGTAAAATTAAGCTTATAGACGCTTGAGGCTTGCTTCCTTTCTAACTAGGGACGGACAAATACCTCCTTCTGTCAGGCCTGGTTTAAACATGGAACATGACTAGACCTCTCCTCGACGCAACTCCCCTCCCTCCCTGCTCACTCACGCTCTTCCCACTGGAGCCGCCTCATGCACTTCAACACTTCAAGCGCCTTTTAAGCCCACTTTCATCTTCCCCCTTCAGAAAATGAGGCAGAGTCTCTGGTGAAAAGCGCTGACAGTGGCAGTTAGTGCTGGTGGGCTCAACCAGCGCCCCTCCTCTTCTGTCTTTGTCTGAAGTGGTATGGGCTAAGATGACCCTATTGAAGCTTTGTGTATATGAATGTGCATGCGTGCATTTGTACACCAGCCAGACCCCATGGAGTGTCCTCTCCAAGCTGGTGGAGTGGACAGAGAGTGGACCGAATGGGAATGGTTCCTTGAACTTTAAAAGAACACGCAGCTTCAGTCTCACTGGATATGGTATTGTTGCTTTCCTGGTCCTAAATGGCTGGTAGACATTACCTTCGACTGCATCATTGGCTTTTTCCATATACGCCTACGTATTCCTTGATTTGCACAGATGTTCACTTTTGAACCCCAATGTGAAACCCAAGGCAGCTGCTGAAATTTCCACAACATTCAGTTATTATAGTGGATTTGTACAACATATCCATTGTGGTCTTCCATTACTCCTGCAAGCAGCTGTTTCTATCTGAACTATTACAGAGAGGTTCTGAGATGTTGTTCACTGCTCTCCAAAGCTCAGAAAGCAATATGGAGAGAGTGTGTATGTGGAGCGCAAGGGCAGGAGGTGCACAGATACAGTCAGTACCGGGCATAAAGGGGAGGGGCATTTTAATTTCCAGGGTGATGATTGTAGTGAGGTGCTCTCCAAAGGTCAGATAGAGGCAGCAGGAGTTAACCTCAAATACCACTAAACCTGTTGTGTTGCTGGTGTCAATGTGTCATTGCACCTGCTCCACAGAGCGCATTGTTTTGAAAGAGGAGCAGAGGGGAAGAGCATCTGTACCATATTCATCAGTGTGCAGAAGTATAACATTGGTATTTATTCGCCATGTAAACAGAAGCTCAACTGAAACAAGCTACAGTGCTTATATATAACAGGCTAGAATTATCTGCTTTTTGGAGTATATTTGTACCTAAAAAAAGTACAGACCTTCACTCAAATACTTTGACTGATTTCAAAGGAACATTTACTTAGTGGCTGATGGCAATGTCTGACACCTGGTAACAGGAAGTGTAAACCCAATCCTCGGGCTGGTACACACTCAATCAGGACTTGTTGCCTGACCTTGGAAGATGTGTGTGTCTGTGTAGCAAACCTGCATTCAACATGTGCAATTTTTTTTACATAATTACAGCAGAATAAGTTGTCAGTCCATGTTACAGCTGCTTCTGCCTGTTCATGTATGTGAAATGTTTTACTCTTATCTTTGAAGCTTATACTGTATATGTGTGTGTGTGTGTGTGTGTGTGTGTGTGTGTATAGTGAGCATGATTGCATCACTGCTTAAGGAAAAGCAGTTCAGTCTTCCACCGAGTGGCACTGTATATCATTATCGATGTGGCATTTAAGATATGCAGAAGGGGGTCTCATGAGATTGATTGGTGTGTGTACATTAGTAAAGAAAATCTATTATAAAATATGATGCCAATGATGATGCCAGGTAAATAGGGTTCATATACATAGCTATTAACCACTAATGTCAAAACAACATTACTCTTTCCACAGCGTTTTGCCTACACATGCTGACCTCTCTTTTCCTTTGTTTCAATCTTTCTATAGCTCTCTCACTCCATCTTTTTCTTTCCTCTCTCGCTTGTTCACTAGCTCACTTTTCCTCTTTCACTCTCTTCTGTGTTCCTCTCTCCTCTTCTTTCGAGACTGTTATTGTTCTCTGAAGCTGGCATCTAAATCAAATTCGTTGCCACAGGAGCACATCAGTGCCCTCGTTTGCCACTTTTATCAGATTGTTGGGGGAATAAATGAGTGCAGCGAGTTAGCTGGCGTGAGCTGCAGGTATCTATGCGACACTGCCCCACTCCCAGCAGGACTCCAGCTGATGGACAGAATGACTCCGGTCCCTTCGGAGGACCGGCCTGTCAGAAGAAGACGGATGTTAGGTTAGAGTTTTCCTGGCTCCGCTACGTGAAAACGCACACCCAATGAGGAGGGAGGGGCTGGTTTTAAACACAAGGTCATTAACACAGGCTCGACGACCCACCAACAGGCATAGGACCAGCTTGGGACCCTAATGAAGGTGTATAATCACTGCACACGCTCACACACTCAACTTTTTGAGATTGTACACACAATGCAAACACACACACACATTCAAGTTCAAGTCTTTTATTGTCATATGTACAGTATCACTTACAGTCATACTGGATAATGAAATGTTTGGGACGAGGCACATTGCAACTGGGTAGGCATACATTAAATTACACAACTATATATAAAACACAAACAAAATAACAATTACAATAACAATACAGGGCGGATAAGCTGAAATAGGAATATAAAAAATGTATGAATATGAAAAAGCAGCAGGATTGACAACAGTTAATAATCTTAGAGATGCATATATATACACAGATGTACAGGTATAAAAATGCATGTGACAGTCAGTTGGGTGACAGCAGCTCAGACACACATAACTCTGCCCTCTCCAAGGGCCTGTTGTCATTGTATGCATTAGCTGGCGCTTAGGTCTCTCTTCTCGTGAAAAGCCATGCATCTGAAATTGTCTTAACAGCTGTAAATAGGCTTTACAGGGTAAGGCGGCATGTCTCTCAAAGAGCTGATTTCTGTAAGCAGCTTAGTGTTTCCACCTCCTCATTACGCGCCATAACCTATTCATGTTGTGGGGTGAGACATGGAATTATTCCTCACATATTCCCTGTATCGTATTAGGATGATACTAATGTGCCAGTAGAAGTGTACATGTAGCCTATTATTACTTGTCCCGATACTTTGCATAAATGCAGGCTGCCTATTGCTGTTGATATGAGTTTGAATTTAGAGTTTAATCAGGTTCAAAAATGGTAATCGCTCCAGTGTAGTGGAATGCACAAACAGCATTGTGCTTCGGCTCCAACCACTAAGTGCACTTTATCAGGGTGTTGTCTTACTGGATGCCATCTTGCCCACTAGTGCATTACCATCAGCAGAGCATGTAGCCTATGGAATGTACTTTTATTTGCTGTTGGCCATGCCAAAAGGAATAACAACATTGAGAACTGAGCAACTGAAGCATGTTTGTGTCGACTCTGTTGGTCACTTATTTACATTTTTTTTTTTAATGAGGATACTCTAGAGATGGCCCTGTAGTCCGCAACTAGAGTTAGCATGGGTCCGGTAAACTGGCTCATGATGTGGCCAGATGAGACTAAATGTCTTTCCTTCATTCCCCTCTGAGACAAATGATTCTCCCTACAGATATCCCCAGGTTCATTTAACACACGTCATTCCACAACACCATTATCGTTACCGTCACTCTTCTGGTTGGATGGCAATGAAAAACCCTCTGCCAGGGGTTTGAACTGTGCCTCTCTGTCACCGAGCACAGCCCAGGGCAATCTCAGGATGTCATTAGAGGTGCTATCTGTGTCTGAAAGCCAGGTGGACTTGTCTTCTAATGAGGACTCAGCCGTCATGCGGGTGGAGACTGAAGGACGTGTCACACGGATCTGCCACCGTCAGTCTGGGACGCTGATATTCTCCTCCACTGAGTACCACTGAGATGGCATCATTAGAGGGAGAGGCAGACAGAGTGAGAGTGGACTTAACCAGGTACACTAGAGGCAAAAAGAAGGAGAGGCAACAAGACAGTGAGGTGGTAATGATATAGTTAGGTCTAGCGGATCAAAGAGGTCAAACTGTTTTTCGTTTGACAGTGGTTTCTGTCAGGTTCCTCTGCCAACTCGTTTTGTGTTTTGCTTATTATAAACATCCAGCACTTGGTATTATGGAAATGCCAATGGCAAGGCCTCATAATGCTTGGTTAAGATTTATCAATGTTTGTTGACTTTTCACCCTCAACTGAACAGGCCAACCTTGTCCTTACTGCTGAATCCCAACGCCATTATATGTCAAGGTGAAGGAAAAAGTGTGGAAGATTTTTTTTTTCCTTTTCTTCCCTTCACATATTTTTTGGTCTGACCTTTTCTAAGTCTTGCTGAATTGGAAGTGGTAAATGTGTATGGAAAGCTGGACTTACCCGTTCAATACAAGTGCAGGAGCCACCATGTGCATATATGTTCTGTTTTCTGTTTTTGCAAGTAAGAAAGTTGATCAGATGAGTCAAAATGATTGCCCTGTTAAGAGGTTAATGTTCCACATTGCCTGTGGTTCTTTTTACTAAGTAAGGTTATGAGTACATTGTTCCCAATCCCAGTGACCCATGAACATGACACAGCAAAGGGCCCTATGGCGAAGTGAATCAAGAGCTAGGGCTGCTCCAATAGCATGCTTTACTCAGTTCTGACAATGAGGATGACATAGTAATTGAAGTTCTTTTTCAAGCATTCACTTGGTATCTCACTATGGAGTATGCCCCTCTGCATAGTCCTCAGAAGCCTCTACATCATTATGTCGGCCATGACTGGCTGGCAACTGGCAGACAACTGAGATCCGGAGGAGGGACATCCTCTATCTATATGCAGTACCCCTTGATCTTTTGCTGTGCTATTAAGTTTCAAGTTTCAATACCACAAAGAAGATACAAAACCTATAAAAGGTTAGAGTCTCTTGCATACTAGCCTAAAATGAGTCTGGATGCTAGACATCATGTCCAGTGATGCCAAATATGTCAAATTCACAAATCTGAAACCGAATACTTCCAGGGAAACTGTAGCAAACCATTGTCCAATGCCCATGGGAGATGCTTGGTGTAGATATCTTGCAGTTCATGCAAACTCTGCATTTCATGAGTCGGCAGGTGTGACACCGATAGAACTCAACTTGAACTGCTCACAGGTCCCATGGATATGGAACTTGTATATGGAACAGATTTTGTACACCTGATAATCTGGCAGACAAGAAAAGAACAGATATCTGATTTCCAAATGTTTGTAGCAAAGGCAAAATTTGTAAAAAACACTACCACGATAAAAAAGAAGGGAGCAGAATTATGCTGACCAGGACAGAGTCTGGCTAAAAACTCACCCATACCTAAAAGCAGAAAAATCATTGAGAAAAAATTGCTCCGTCGTTGGAAAGGACCTTACAGAGTGGTATTTGGCCATACCGACACATGCTTGTGTTCACTGCAACTGCGCGATGGTTGCCGTTCATCTAGCAGCTTTAATATGGCGTCATTCCCCGTTGAGATTTTTAGATAATATCTGGGGCACCTGGACACATAGTCTTGAGCAGTTTGTAGAATTTGCAAACATCCTAAACACACACCACACATCAATCTCAAAGAAATACACCACACATAGCCACAAAATTGATTTCCTAAACTCAGCTCAGTTACACACACTGGCTCACAAACTGATTGTATGAAGCAGTATATACCTCCTCTCACTGAGAGCCACCCATGTGCCAGGCGCTCAGAACCTGCTCTCCAGGGGCAATCCCCAATACGGGGAGTGGAGATTTCATCTAGTAGTAGGTAGTGAGGCAGATCTGGGCCCTGTTTAGTCGGTCTGAGAGAGACCTTTATCTCTCGAGGGAGAACACACACAAGGTTCTCTGACCCTGGCCCACGATTGGCCAAGGGTTCTGCTATATACTTTCCCCCCTTTGGCTCTGATCCCTTCCACTCTGGCCAGAGTGAGGGTGAAGGGACGGTCATTATTCCTGATCAAAATGTTTCAACTTCCCCCAGAGCACCTAGCCCTCTGCGCTTGGCCTGTGAGAGGACCAATTTAAATCTTAAATCTTCCCCAGATTGTCACAACAATCATCCAGAACGCCAGGGCCCCATCTACGAGGGGAAGGAGCATGCTGGGTATGCCCTGTGTCCAATCACCTCTCCGCTTCATCGGATTTGTCAACTGTATTGGATACACTATCCCAGTCACCCTTTGAACGTTTAGATCATGTGGATCTTAAGGTACTGTTCTTTAAAAATTTCCCTATTACTGGCACTGCTAAACAAGTGATATCCATGCATTTTCTGTGCGCCCACAGCGCTCAGTTCACTCCTGGGGACACAAGGGTAACATTGCGGCTGAACCTAGCATTTGTCCCCAAGGACCCAGCAGAGGGATGCTGTCCCCTTGAGCTCTACTCGCATTGCTCATCTACTTAGACTGAACCAGAGGGTTTAGGGAATCTGACAAGTTATTTGTGTCATGGGCTAAGCCTCACATAGGCAAGGCAAACAGCAGATAGTGAGATACTGAGCGAATGCTTGAAAGAGAGGTTATGACTGTAACCCCGGTTCTATGATAGAACGAGTTAGGTATCTCACCAGACCACCCTCCTTGTGTGAAGCAAGGACAACTTATTTTGAATGACCAGACGACACTATGTCCACCCTATAAATAGGGATAGGATGTCACTCCTCCGGACACTCACAACTGCCAGCCTATCATGGCTGGAGTAATGATATATAGAGACTTCTGAGGACTAAAACCACATAGTGAGATACCTTACTTATGCTATTTATGTTATTTAAAGACACACCATGGCCAATGGAAGATGATATGTCTACATGTTTTATTCCATTGGCCTCGTACTTAGGGTTTATTTTTCCCTAAGACTAATTTATGCGTTAGCAATCAGCACTCTTCTACACCATAACCTGGAGGTTTACTGTAATGACGAGCGCAGATGTTGAAGGTTGAAAGATTTCTTCCGCCATCGTTTGTAGCATTTATCCATAGGCAGCTTCAGACTCTCTCTTGACTTTGATTGTGGCTGCGTGTGTTTGTGTTTGTGTCTCCCTCTCTCCCAAGAGTTTGATTAGTCTTCTCTATTTAGCCGCCACATTACTTTAATTATGGCACACAAGCACACTGGGAAGGGCCCTGATCTGTGTGTCTCTCTATGCAGACAGTGGCCATATCTTATTCTCCCTGGATTGGTGCACAGCCTGCATCTGTCCCCTTCCAGCCGGCATCCCCCTCATGGCACAGCCTCGGCAGCTTAATTAAATATCAGACCAATGCTAACTCTGCCGCTGCTCACCCCTGGGCTACATGGAGGGGTAGGAAGAGGAAGAGGAGGAAGAAGCCGTTTAAAGTGCAAAAAAGAAAGCGAGAGAAAGGGAGAGAGAGACATTGATGGCAGAAGTAACATTCTCTTTGCCTGCTGCTGTCATTGGCAAACAGACTGGGAGTTGATTTGCACTCATTACTGGGAAATGAGTAAGGCCCAGGGATGATGACCATGTTACTCCGATTACATCTGATGCGATTGGAGATGTTGTGCAATGTTAATCTCCTCCCCTGTGTCCCCAAGATATACAAAGTAAATGGAGATGAAAATCTCTCTCTGCCTCTTCACAATGGCCGTGCATGATACAAATGGAAGTGGAGAACAGATTATGTAATGACATGGCCTTCTCCCCTCAAGAATGGGATTTTCCTATGCCTTTTGGTCGTTACAAATAAAGAAATTATTTATACCATGTTATCCACACATCATGTTTTGACCCTTTTCTCTCTCTCTCTCTCTCTCTCTGTCTCTCTCTCTCTCTCTCTCTCTCTCTCTCTCTCTCTCTCATAGACAAGCTAATATACGTTCAAATCAGCCTTTTGTGTGTACAATAGACTGTCTGGGACAACATACTCAACATGATTCAACGTCACCTCTATATTAGCATGACCTTTCAGTTTACATATCACCTCAAAGTCTCTGTGAGACTCTAACATTGTTCATTGGTGACTTTACTGATTAGTTCCAAACATGTGCCCTCGCACGCATCATCCGGGTGATAAAAGCACCACTTCTCTCTGATTTTACATGCTATACCTCCTTTTCTGTCCACTCCCCTGACTCTGCTCCACTCTCATTAGGGACCAAACTCGGACTGTGTGTTAGAGGCCATCTCATGGCTGTCATATTACCAGCTAATGGCTGCCCTGCTCTTTCCCATGCACCATGTTCACTGTGATCTTTGAGGACATCATTACCCTCTACATACAGAGTGGGGGTTCGTTTTTTGATCATACAATCTTTGGGCTACAGTATGACTGTATTATATTACATTATATTCAGCATTTTCTTGTTTCTTACATTATAAGTTTCCTCATATATTATGAGCAAATTGCTCTTTCAGGGTCTCTGTATTATTGCTGATATTGCCTCATGTCTTGTTGTGTGCTGCATAATAAGCAGGTTTGCTATCAATTACTGGTGCAGCAGGAATGAACACCTGCCTCTTTTTCACTCCATTACCCTCCCTGGCACATTACATGCCTTTTAATATGTAATATAGCTTAGCTTTTAAAATAATATCTTTTTAAGGTCCTCGTCAATGTGTCAATACTCTTACTCTTTTCCACACCTCACCCAGAGCAATCTCCCTATTGGGCCTCATCGTTGTTCTGCTTTTTTCACCTTTTTTTAACAAAAGTCATTTCCTCTGTGCCGTCCCACTCCGCTGCACATGCCCGCAGGACACTCTATTTCATCTTTCTTTGAACTCCTTTTTAATTTTGCGCGGTAGCAGTTTTTTATTAACATATTTATTCATTTATGACTCCTCTCAAATCCCTTTGCATATGAGCACACCTTTATTCTCTCTCTCTCTCTCTCTCTCTCTCTTACTGTGTCTGTCTGTATCTCTCTCAGCTCTCAACTCCCTACAGAGAAACGGCCTTACTAATGCAGTGTTAGTTTAATCCCTGCCACCCTGTCAGAGGCTATTTTCTCTGGCTTTTGTTCCTACAAACAGCAGCAGCAACCAGAAATTTTAGCTTGTCTCCTCTTACCAGCTTCTGTCTAGACGCTCTCCATCCATACCTTCATCTCACCCAGTCAAGGGAGGATAAGCTCCTCTCTGGCCCAAGGTCAAGGTGTCTTTTCAGGCATGGCATAGCAGATGCTCCTCCTCCACTCTCCCTACCGCCCACCCAGCACTTCTGCATCCACCTTGATGGCAGCCACCTGTCAATGGCTGAACTCCCCCACCTAGATAATAATAACCTAGCCAGAGACCATCTTCCATCAAGTGTCCTTGTTGCTACATTTGAATACAGGGAGATTATGGTCAGGCAGTTGAATAGACAGCTGAGGGGGCCTCCCCCTGAAGTATTAGTTATTGCGAGGTGGCAGTGACAGCAAAGGGGATGCAAGGTGCTTACGTAATTGAAGCAAGGTCATTCAAACTTCCAAGTGCAATTGCTAATTTCCCTCATCACATTGACATTGTTATTGGATACCAATCATAAGGACTACACGCAAATGACAGTATGGACCTAAGTGCCTTGTTGGCATTTTTCTGGATATTCTGTGATAATGGTATCTTTCAAGTAGCCTGTTATGTCTCTTTCAATAAGGGTATAGTAATGCCAGTACTATAATTAGTAGTGCTGGGGGAAATGTCCTTGTGGATGAGTGCTGTAGAGCTCTAGAGCCTAGACCATCTTCTTCTTACAAAGCTCCTCATCCTTTCACATACCCGACTCACCCCTCTCTTTACCTCATCCCCCTCCTTGCCTCCATCAGGGCAGAGAAGTTAATGGGGACTCAAGGTGATGGGGTGAGCCGATGACACCTGATTGGAGAGGTGTTACAGCCTTCTCTCTAAACCTTGCTCACTATCAGCTCTCTCTGTCTCTGTTTCTCTCTCTGTCTCTCAGATGCCAAGGAGATCGTTCTGAAAGCTCAGATTCTGGCCGGTGGCAGAGGGAAGGGTGTGTTCGACAGTGGCCTTAAAGGTGGAGTGCACTTAACTAAGGAGTAAGTATGCCCTTATGTGCTTTTCACAACACTGTGATTTAGGAGACAGACACTTATGAAAGTGTTGTTTTTTTTCTCCTACGACGCAGCTTTTAGAGAGAGGAGGCTCAAAGAGCTCTCTGAAGATGCTCCCCAGACACAAAGACACAGTCAGGATTACTTACGCTGCAAACAAGCTGATTTTTTTTCTCCCATTGTCTTGTTTTGGAACAACTACTCTCAATTAAACTTTGAAAAATGGATTTTAATGTTGGCAGAAGTGTTATGCACCCCATACTGAGTTTTGTTCTCTCAGGATGGTTGAGTTTTGTGCCATGGCTGAGGTTTATTTTGTCCTGGCATAGTAAAACAAAATGCGACAGGTGTATTACTTCAATTAGGACACACTCTGAAATCTTTACTGAAATCCATTTTTCAAAAGGCCAAGCAACAACTTGAAAGAGCTTCTCTGTGCTCGGACATTGTACATATTCTTTCTATCTATTTATATTTATCTCTCTATAAAAAATCATTTTAGTAAAGGTACCTAACAACCACTGCCACCTTAAAGACAAAAAGGTGATTTATGACAATATTCCCAGACATGCATCATCGTCATCCTACTTCAGGACTTGGGATGGCCGGAAACTTTTTCAAAGTGAGATCTGCTGAAGTTCATCGTCCCCAGACAGTGACATGAACACACAGTTCACCTTCCTCTCATCTATCAAAGGATGAGCAGAACCCCTGGCTTCATTTGTATTCACTTATAAAAACTAGAGCGTGCTTGGGGAAGGCGCCCAGGCGTGCAGGTTGCTTTTAAGCAGCGAGAATAAGGAGAGGCTCATTCAAAGTGATATGTAGACATACTGACAATTCCCCAAAAGCTGTGTTTTGTCAGACAATGTAACATTAATGCCCAGACAATGCTAAGGCATGTGTCTCTTTAAATGAGAAAAGCTCCGGTGTGTTAAATTTTTTTACCAATTATTCATCTATCTGTCGTCCTGCCTTTCTCTTCCTTTCATTTGGTAGATATGTTACAGTAAATGTGGGAAATTGGTATGCATAATGTATCCATTTCCCGGTAAATTTACCACATTTCCCAAGGTAACTCTGGTGAACTCTGGTACATTTCCCTGTTAATGTAAGTGCAATACGCTAGTCACAGTAGCACAAAGCTCTCTTGTGGGTACGTCATACCACGTGGCCAACATACCACTTTGGACTGGCTTCTCTAGTAAACTGAGATCTGAGAGACTGGGAGATTCATTCATGTAACGCCATGACATCAGAAAATTGGCAAAGGCAGACCAGCATTTGGTAAGTTTTCATGCATCCACAGTTGACCTGCATCACTTTGTGAGTCTCTTTACTTTTGGTAGGCAGATAAGACGTTGCTGTGTTGTCACCAACGTAGATGTAGTTTGGCCAATAAATCGATGCCTGGTTGATTTTATATTTAGTCCAGTAGTGGATGCAGTAGCTTACACAACTTATTTCCATCCATGTGTAAAAGATATGCTTGCCTCTCAATTAAATGATGTAAATGTGATTGTAAAGACTTTAACATAACAGCAAATACGTTGGTCGATATCAGTGCAATCAATGTGTTAGTAGGACACTTAAGGACTGTGAGAGAGCCTATACTGTGACTAGCGTTTTTGTAGCACTGTATTTTTTAGGTTGTAAGGCTGTTGTTATAACATGGATACTGTTGAACCAATCACCTCTCTCCAGTCCTGCAGTGGTTGGCGAGTTGGCCAATAAGATGCTGGGTTTCAACCTGACCACTAAGCAGACGCCTAAAGATGGAGTGAAAGTGAAAACGGTGAGCCACTGCCCAGAGTAAAGAAAAGAAACTTTGGTCTTTCTTGTTTTTGTCTGCCCTCGTTTCAAGGTAATTTGAGTCCAGTAATGCAGTTCCATGAAATTAATGACAGTTTGTGTTTTCTGTTTTATTTTTTTCTTTGCATTGCATAAATGAAACATGGAACCAGGCCCACTGTGAATTTAAAGTGTTTGATAAACAACTATTTCTATGTGGCGCTAACAAGCAGGAATATTATTATCCAAACTCACACGCTGTGCACAGCACCACCTCAAAACACACATGTACCAGGTAATAATGCCTTCCTGGCCTATGGCTTGTGTTTCTCTTTCTCTCTCTCCCTCTCTCTCCCTCCCTCTATCTCTCTCTTCTCCTACACCACCGCTTTCCCTCGCTCTCCCTCGTGCCCCAAACATAAATCTGTCCTCCCCATTAAGACTTGCTTTCATTCCTGCCAGCCAGGCACGTAGCTCTCCGCGCTCCTGACCCTGCTGCAGAGTTTAGGTGAAATCAAATGAGTGTTGCACTCGCCATTTTCATAGAAAGCGCCTGCGGCAAAGGAAGTTCACAGGTGCTAGATCAACACCGAGCCACACGGGCAGACAGAAAAAAAGGCAAACAAAACAAATACCTATACAATACACAAAATAAACTGGACGCTACCTGCATAAGATGTAATTTTGCATCAAGCTGGGACGTCAGCTCAAATTGGCCAGCTCATCCTCTGTTAACCTGTATTGCACAAAAATCAACCGCCCGACTGGGCAGTGACTGACCAGGAGTACCGAGCACAGTAACAGTGCAGTCAGACATTGGCCTGTCAGATGACATCCAGAGGTTAGCTGTCAACCTGCCAATAGAGCCTTCATCTACCCTCCACCTTCATACTGGACCACAGAGCAGAGCGCACTACAGATAAGGGGCAGCACTTCTGCATCTGTTGTATGTATCTGCGGTCAGGGCACAGAGAGAGGTATGAAGAGAGGAGATAAGGAAGATCAGACAGGGGGATGACTGAGATGGATGGAGAAGAAGAATATAGGAAAAACAGAGGGGTGATGCAAGTAGGGTTGCGAGAAAGGAAGAAACAAGGAAAGACAAGAAGGCGAGGATAGAGTATATTTAGTTTGAGTGAATTAAAGGGCTACAAGGCAGATGGCAAGCAGGGAGCTTGAGGGGAAAATGTTTGTGAGTGACTGGGAAGACAAGATAGGGACGAGGAGAAAGGCAAGATGTCTGTTAACACAGAAGATAGAGAAGGCTATCCATCTTCATTCAGAGGTTGTTCAGATGGAAGCAGAACCAAAGGGCTGTGCATGTCCAAACAAACACCCCATCCAATGAGGCCGCTCCCCGCCGACAACAGGACAACTTATAACTGCCTGGCTCTCTGATTTTTGTGTCCATGAGCCTCTTGTGCGCCTCCTCCATTACTCATTCTATCTTTGTCTGCTTGTTGTCTGTCTGACTCTTCACTTAGGCTACTGCCCCTCCCTCTCTCTCTCTCTATCACTCTCTCTCTCTCTTTCATAGCATAGAGTATTTTACCAGTGCTTTGCTTTAGCTCAAATGTTGCCAAACAAACATGGAGCCTGCTAAGTTGTTCTGTGGCCTTGTGACATTGTGTTCTAGGTCAGTATAATTTGCAGGGTTCCCACTAGTCATGGGAATATCTGGAATATCATGGATTTTTGAGAGGTGTACTTCAGAAAGAGGAAGTCAGAGTTTTTGCTAAATTCTGAGGAAGTCTGGAAATATTTGGGAATTTTATTAATGAATGTATTTACAGGAATGTAGCAGAACACCATTTTCACAAATTCATTGCATTATATGCTTTTTAGTTGGTCTTTCTAACAAACTGTAGTGGAAATCAGACTGTTCTGCCATTAGCAAACCAAGAAGGAATCAAATGTTTACATCATGGAAGCACTCTGACTTAGTTATGGAGAGCCATGGAATTTTACATGAGGGCCACAGTGGGAACCCTTGCTCTTGGTCATCACGTCAAGTTGTTATTGTACACTCCCCTTCTCTCTCCTCCGGCTGTGCCATGCCCAGGTGATGGTGGCTGAGGCCCTGGACATCAGCAGGGAGACCTACTTTGCCATTCTGATGGACCGCTCCTGTAATGGTCCTGTCATGGTGGGCAGTCCCCAAGGAGGGGTAGATATTGAGGAGGTGGCCGCCAGCACCCCAGAACTCATCTTCAAGGTACATGATTTGTGGTTCATGTTCATCATCACAGTATTAAATGGGTAAATGCTTGATAAAAAATAATTAAAGTTGTAAGAAAGTGGGCACTAGCATCCCAGAACATACCACACCATACACATATTATTGTAGTTTATCTGACTCAGAAAATAGATGGAAATAGATCACTTTAATAGAATGAATTGATATTATCTGGCACAATGGCACTTTGATACAGTCCTGTCCAGATTTGTCTTAAAGAGCTCACTCTATAAAGTCTGGTGCTTGAAGTTTGCAAAGATTCAAAGTTTGATTTCTCAGTGATTCTAACAAATACAAGCTGTGCTCCATTAAAATTCTTCCTATAATTCAATAAAAAGTATTGTCCTGCAGTCATGCACGCTATAGCAGCTTAACACGCACACATACAGTGCACACAGTAGCAGAGTAACATATATACTATAGCAGCTAACTCTGTTCTGCCTTTCTGTTGGAGTGTAATTGTTGAATTCAATCAACGGTATTTACCTTAAACTCCCAAAAGTGCCAACTGAGGATACAACAGTCATTGCTAACAGATGTGCAGTCTAAACCACAGCAACATACAGATGGAGACTTGGCATGTGTTTCTTATCTTTATTGAGCTTTCCACCATCTACAGATGTTGGAGCAGATACTAAAGATCCAGCTGAGATTTATGTCACTCATTATACCCACCACTGGCTGCACACAGATGCTCAGTAGCTTCCAGACAACATAAGCAGTACACAGATGTGGTATTGGTATTGAGCACAGATTGTAGTGCAGTTCACACATCCCATTGAAATGTATATGGCAGATAACCTAGTTTAGCCACAAAATGACAATTATATACAGGTTACACCCCCCATGCCACCCACCCAGCCACACACACACACACAAAAACTACTCCCCTTTCATTCCCACTCCACACTATGAAATTCTTCATCCACTTTTATACTTGAGAAGAGTTACGAGAGAGAGAGAGAGAGAGAGCCCTTTTCTATATGAGAGTCCTCGATACAAGGGCCCTGTAATTATAAATCTATCATTTCAGTCCCCTCTCTCCCTTTTCTTCATGTCTGGCAGCTTGCCACCACTTAATTGTGATGTCGGTGATTTAATATGAACATCCACTTTGTGTCAAATTATAGTCCAGTGTTTGAGCATCCTGCTCTCTCTCTCTCTCTCTCTCTCTCTCTCTCTTTTTCTGTCTCTTACAGGAAGTCGTAGATATATTTGAGGGTGTGCGAGATGACCAGGCGCTGCGCATGGCAGCTAATTTGGGTTTCAAAGGACCTCTGGAGAGACAGGTAATGGGCTCACTGGAGCCTTCAGAGTCGTACTGCAGAGAAGAGGCAGCAAATACCTACCACACACACACACACACACACACACACACACACACACACGCAAGCACATTCACAAAGACACACATTCACACAAACAGCTGAAATGTATGGCTATTAGAGCACTGAGTTTTCCAGAGGCATGATGTGAAGTGTCATTACACTAGACTCACTTGCCAGATGGTCTATTGTCATATTTGTCAATGCCGCACAAAACTGGACCAGGCTAAGAGAGCCGAGATCACTAATGGTGCCGTTGTGGGATTCAGCTTGCTGCACATTGTTTTTGTGGTGGAGTGTGCGATGCAGTCAGAAACACAACCCAGCTCAAGTGGGCAACCAGTACGTTTGAGGACATTGAGACAAACATTTTTAAGAGTCATTTCAAAGTCATGCTCAGGCAGTGTCAGCTAGTAAAGCAAGGCCAGGGGAGAACAGCAGAGACTCCCACAGTCCAAATTCACAATGGATATGTGCACTTTTGTGTAGGGTGCATGTTCCAGCCATTTGTCTCTTGGCATCATATCGCTAATTTGTATTCTTTTCCACAGGCTCAGTGGCATGAGAAATCGGATTAGCTCTGAATCTTAACACACAGAATAACTATAAATCAACTTAATGAATCAGCTTCTGCAACTTACTTGTGTCCCATTGAGTAAGATCTTCTTTTGCAGACTATTGAATGGGCATTGATTTAAAGGAAAAATCCACCCTAAAACACCATGTACCTTATATTTTTGGGTCCATTTTGTTATTGGACAGCGTATTTTTCATATTCCCATGATTATTTTGCCAAATGTAGACTAGATGTCGAGATATTTCCAATACAGCTACAATGAGAGTTTAATAGGAGAAACATTTTCAAAACATCCACGGTAAACATCAGCTTTTGGTGTCTTTCTAGACTCACCATTTGCACAGACGTTCAACAATTGTACAGGAAAAAATCCATCATAGATACCAGAGATATCAATTTCTCCACAGACAGCTTCAATAGTCAGCAATGCAGCACATAGATATCAAAACGGAGTGAAGTGAGCTTCATATTCAAAGGATGTTTGTATTTAAGGCATTCTGGGAAATGTAGGAAATCACTAACTGAAGCAGAAAACGAAAAGGCAGGCTAAGTTATATATATATATACTATATAACAGTTTAAGAGTATTTTAGGATGAAATTTTCCTTTAAAACAGGTAAGGAGAGAAATGTAAAGTGATTGGTTAAGTGTCCACTTTGTCAGTTTGCTTCGCCCAAGTTTCTCTGGGTGAAAGCATATCAGAGGCTGTGTGTGTGCACAGTTTGTGTGAGAAAGAAAGGTGAGAGGTTTGTGTGTGTGGTGTGTGTGGTGTAGAACTGTGTGCCTTGAAGACAGCATTTCTTTCAATGTTCTGTCAGGCTGCTTTCATTATCAAAGGTTGTTGTAGCGACTGACAGAGACATCAACTGAGCTCCCTTATTCTTTAAAATGGGGATTTATTAAAGTGTCAAGGCTCTCAAGTAGATATACACCCTACATGGTAGAGTACAACAGACACGTTGTCATATTCACTGGCTCTTGTTCTTGTCCAGATATGCCCTGCATTGTAAAAATCAATTATATGCAACCAAAAACTACTCTTTAGTTATCTGTGGTGTGTTAGCTATGTGGAATCCGTTGAACTGTGCATTGGGTTTGTAACCATATGGGGCTAAAGCTTGGATAATTCAATTTTCCCTTTCAGCACCGGAACACGGACCTATGCATGTGCACAAAACATGCTTACAAGCTCACACAGAGCGACGGTGAAGGTGATTTGCTATATTTCATTTAGTCGGTGCGGCAGGATGAGCGGCCTTGGCGGGGCTGGCTTCTCAGAGCTGAACCGTTGGGTAATTACTGTCCTCTGTGGATCTTGCAGGCGGCAGATCAGATTAAGAGGCTCTATGATCTGTTCCTGAAAGTCGACGCCACTCAAGTCGAAGTCAATCCTCTTGGAGAGACTCCCGAAGGACAAGGTACCCTGTATTATAGAGAATGTGTGCGTGTGCATGCGTGTGTGTGTTGTAGCTTCTGTGGGTTATATGTCTGTTTTTCTTCATTCTTAAGTTGATGCTTTTGTGTGCCATGCTTTTTGTCGTCATCATTAAATGTCCTAAAACCATGTTGAACCTCTGTAATATCAGAATCATTTACTTAGATGATTCAATTAAAGCATTTAAGTATGTGTATGCATGTACCCACATATTGAGTACTGACTGGATGCAGGCATACCAACTCCCCTGGACTGAATGTACATAAGAATGTGAGGTGCAATTACAAGATATTTGTGTCAATTTATTTTCAACATGACCTTGTCTGGCTCAGAATTGAAGCAGCTGTAAGGAGGACTCTGAGCATTGCTGTCCTTATTGGCAGCATGTTGCTGATTAACTAAAGATGCCAGGTAGTCCATCTTGGACTATAATGAGAAGCTACAAATTACAGCAGCGGCTTCAGACATATCCCTCATTTACTTTGTTCCATGGTCATTGAAGTGTAACCTCTCTGGGCTACTGTATGAATATGTAAGAAAACATCTGTTTTCAGCTCAAAGCCAATATACCTACTCAGTGTCACTGTCTTGACAGGTTGAGCATGTTTACAAGGTCTCCAAGAGCTGCTGGAAGCACTAACCTTCAGATGTTGCACGTCTCCTCTTTGTAACAGGGAATCTGCAAATATTGTTGAGACAAGGCTACCTTTCTGTCCTATTATAGTTTACATATTGGTCAAGATGGCTGATCTAGGTCCAAGGCCTGCTTTCAAAGCCAGTCTTTTTTCTAGTCTTTGCATCTATTTTACTGTCTCCCTCTCATAAATGTACCCTGTTCAAATGAAAACAGTTGAATGCACAAAAATGATTAAACACAGGGAGAGATTGCTCGACTTGAGTGCCCCTGTTGTCACTTGGCACAATAAATTGGCAAAACATGATGCTAGTGTAGATTGGCGCCGCAGTGACACACACAGAGATTCAAATTTCAGTGGCCTATCATCCAGTTGAAAAACAAATCACACAGGTTTATCAGGTATATCTTGTTTCCTTGCTAGTTGCTGCAGTGATTCTTTTTTTCTATTTACACTAATTTAGAGTTAATACGTTGAACTTGCTCTGAACTTAGTTTTTCTCCTGAAGAAGTAAGTGTAATTGTCTTGTCTGCACTGCTGAACACAGATTGACTGTGATGTGTCCTGTCGAGACAGATTACAGAAAACCGAAGACGCATCACATCTTTGATTTTATTTAGTCTCCTCAAAAACAGGTTCTTGTTCGAAGTATGCTTCATGCTTTATCAAACGTTGACAAGAGAAGAAGAAGTTTGTTGTTTTATGATTGCTTATGAATATTAATGAATGAGGTGAAGAGAGGTACGAGGATGCGTTTCAACAAGCAGGAAGACATCGTGGCTGTGATTGAGGCAGGCTTTGTAGACATTCTTCAATCTTCAAGACTAAAATCAGCCCAGTGTTTGGTTCGTTTTGTTCATGTCACAAGGGAACTGAACTATTTTCCAGGAGGCATTCAGCAAATGCACAGTGGAAAGGAACATTTCTTCAGGCTGGAAAATTTCTCTCATTTGGCTCTGACTGAATGTTTTTACCAGAGGGACTGTAATACCAAGTAGGTCTTTAGCTCTTATTTAAATGAAAGGGATTGGAGAGAGCTACTGGAGGATATGGCTGTACCTCAATGCCCAAGTGTGTCTACCTGCCTGCTTGCACTGTGTGTCTATATCCATATGGTGTTTCTGGGGTCACTGTTACACCTGGTGTCTCTGGCTTTGTAGATGTTTCCCTGTGAAGTTCTAGTCATTAGATAGCCAGTTAACGGTTAAAGTTTTATGGACATTACCATTGCTATGGCAGGTGGTGTAGTATAGTTTTGTTTTGTTTTTGATGATTGAAACTTAAACTTAAAACAGACATTTAAAACAGTAGTAGTAACTTGCTTGCTTTATTTTGTTGGTGTAGAGTTTTGGTTTGGAAAGTGTCTTCATTTTTACAGAAAACCAAATGACTAATTTAGTAGATTTAATGCCTGCTATTTTTACAGGTAGCATTATGAGTGCGGTCTCTTTGAAATGCATCGTCTTTGAAGTGTTCAGGCACTGTCCATTTAGCATAATAGCCTTTCCCTTAGAGACACTGTCAGAAACATATGCCTCAGTGTGCCAACCTCTGAAATAATTCAGACTAATAGGCTGAGGGGACACCCTTCATACATTTATTTAAGGTTTTAGAGATAACTATTTACTCATAATTATTACTTTTCTCTCTTCCCTTTTCCCTTGTCTGCTCTTCCTTTTTCATTTGTGCTCTCCCTTTTGCCTTTATTCCTCTCTTTCTCTCTCTTTGTCATTTCTATATTTCTACATCTTTGCCCCAGTGGTTTGCTTTGATGCCAAGATCAACTTTGATGACAACGCCGAGTTCCGTCAGAAGGCGGTGTTTGCCATGGACGACATGACTGAGAGCGACCCCACAGAGACAGAGGCAGCCAAGTGGGACCTCAAATACATCGGGCTGGATGGAAACATTGCCTGCTTTGGTACGGAAACAAAACCCTGCTCAAGAACAAGCTCATGCACAGACACACACACACACACACAAACACACCACTGATTGAATTCAGCAATAAGTGAAACGCTCCTGGCATCAGGCCGTAATGCATCTCTTAAGCCACATAAGTGAAGAGCTCGGACACGGTTAAAACTTAGTCAAAGTAAAGGCAGCCTGGGCTCTCCTCCAGTCCACATTACAAGCAGCTTTCTGAGGACTCCAGAAGGAGCGCTGCCGTAACCAATGCGTTCTAATTAGCCGTAATCCGCCCAGAAAGTCTCCAGTGAGCCAGATTGTTAGCATTCTCATTAAAGGCCCCCTCTCTTGTCATAAATCAAAGCTTTTACAGTGTACAGCAGCGCTAACAGGTGCTCCCGCTTCTTACCCC
>CABFOQ010054800.1:0-10487 GCA_900660455.1 Gephyroberyx darwinii | reverse complement strand
CTTTAAATCCACTGCAGCCTTGCACTTCGCCAGGAGAGGTCACTGTAACTGAAGCTTCAAGTAATGAACCCATTTTCGAAACAATTGGCTCAAGTGGTTTAGTGCTTCACAAAAGCTTCATTTGCCCATCACTACAGGAGCCTACCGTCTACGTACGGTTCTTGTTTTACAGGTGGGAATACAAACTGAAAAATTTGAACGAAAAAAAAAATCTGCAAATCCATTTAGCAGTCGGTAGTTTGTAAACAGAATTTGAGGCGTGTAAAGTGATATTTAATCGTAAATGAGGTCTGCACTTGCAAAACTTACGTGACAATTACAAATATACATAAACGGCTTTAGGTTTGTGTTTTTTGTTTTATTTTACTTTTCAATTGTTCTACATTTCAATTGTTTTACAATGTTAAGTTTACGTGCAAATTGATTTAAAGGAGATATTCTCCCATACGTCACGTAGCTCCATCTGGTGGTAAAATGTGGTAAAATCCTCACCATCAAGTTTCAAGTTTCAAGTTTATTGTCACATACTAGATAACCAGTAGTGAAATTCTTGTCCTCCGGGTCAACTCAACTTAACACAGTAGTTAAAAATAAGTCAAATAAGTAAAAAATATGTAATAATACACTAAGACAATAAGTAAATAAGTAAGTATCAAACAGAATAAGGTGCAAAGTAATAAGGTGCAAAATAAAATATTATAAGAGTAATTCAGATGGCAAGAATAAGGATTTCTTAGAGGGTGGTTTGCAGCGGCTGTGCCTCAGAATCTCGAGCCTCTACCACAATTCATTTTTATTACTATTAAGGACTTTTATGTCCACTTTATGTTCCATTGACATGCAATATCCTAGCAATAAATGTAGCAAGTGTTTCGGGAATCTCCTTCCAGCTGTGGAGTTTCACACTTTAAAAGACTGGTTGAACAAAACAAACTCAGGCCAGGCACTTGAGATCTTGATATCCCAGAAAAAAAAGAGTGGTTTGGGTATTTATTTACAATGCTATGAATACTATGTTAAACTCTATCACATTTTCGCTAACATAACACAACATCGTTTCCAACTGTCTTGATGTTAGTGAGGCATACCGCAGCGATGAAAAGTCTGATTATGGAAGTGTGGAGCTACCAGGGCATTTTCATAAATGTCTTCTGTGTGATCCTGCTGCACCTTGAGAGATGATGGATAGAACAAAAATGAAAGGGTCAATTTACATCATTTGAAAGCAATTAATGCATGAAGATAGTCATAAAAATAATCATCTATCTAGCTTCCTAAGTATTTGGGAATTATTTACTTAAACATGAAGTCTGAGCTGACTCCATTCCTTAAAAAAATCTATTAATCATGATATACTTTCTAAAACATCATTATAATAATTCTAATATTTACCCTTTCTGTGGAGGAAGGTTGAATGTCACTTCTGTAAAAAGAGAGATTGATGTTGGGGCAGGGTTATCTTTACACGATCCTGAATGTGAGATGATCTATGTTGTTTATATTCTGATAATATGATGGCACTTCTCATCTGTCTTTATTAGCATAGAAGTATCTGCAGTATTTTCCGGTATACTAATGCAAAAAACATGAAAAATATTTTGAGTAACTAAACTGAGGTTATGAGTGCTCTTGTGTTAATGCATGACCAGAGGCAAACTATACTTACCCTGCCAGCACTTTGCACTTTCTTTTAGTAATCCAGGAAACCACGACGATACAGATCACAAATACAGCAACAGTTCCCCCAATTATCAGCATGAAACTCGGTTCAGTTGCTGCTTTATCTGCAAAGAGAATGTTTATAAAGCAACTGAAGGACTAATGCAGTACATGGATGCTCAAGGCCAAAGTTATTGACTTTTGTCTGTGAGTGTTCATAAGTTAGCATTATGCAGGTTTTCGTTAGGGCAGTCATTATCTCAACAAGGAAGCAGGAGAGAGACCACAGCCATCCTGTGACGGGTGTAGAGCTCTCAGGTCCTGTTCTCTTTCAAGCTACCCTTCTCTTTCTATGTGACACAATGTGACAAAAAATGTAGCCATACTGTAATCTTGAAGCTGACCTGAGAGATTACTTGTTCCCATGACATTTGTAGAGCGCAACGTGAGGTATGAGGAGTAACCAACTGTGGCGTCTAAGTGGACCTTTTATAAAGCCCGCTATAAACTTTAGAAATGTCCTGTCGAGACTCCCATGCTTTCATGTTTTAGTCCTGTTGCATCGGTTCTACAACCTTGTGAGTATGCACTTAATGTCGGTACAGGTAGTTTTACATGCAGCTTTAGCTGTTTTTGTTTCTTTGGAGATAGAGGAGTGAGTGTGGCAGCATTTATTGACACTGTGAAGGACACTGTGAAGGTTACAGTTCACTGTACAGTTAATAACAAGGAAGAGTAGGATTTTGTCTTTGTTCTAGTGTGGTAATTGTTGGTTGTGTTGTATTTAATACCTGTTTGCTCTATTCTTATATCCTTTGCTGTACCCTATTATCTGCTGCTGCAATGACCCAGTTTCCGCACAGGGATCATTAATCTAATGATAATATAATTGAATGATTAGGAACAGATTAGCACACCTGTGATGAGCAGCTCCCACTCCTGCTCCCAGACTCCTGAGCTGGTGAAGATCTCACAGGTGTAGTTGCCTGCATGAGACTCTTGTGCTCCCGTGATGATCAGTGCATAATGTTGGCTGGCGTTCAGAGACATGCCTATATTGAGCCGGGTAGCGAGAGGAAAGGTGTGTAAGGGTTTCTGTGGTTTAAAGGTGAACAGGTTAACCCTATCCATCTTCCATGTCAGCTGGTGGAGGGGGCTCAGAGATTGGTTAGTGCACGGCAGGGTCACTGTGCTGCCGGCCAGCTGAGAGACGGTGTTCCCACCTGAGAGGGAAAACAGAAATGCGAAGCGTTAGATTCAATGCCTCCAAACCTCGCTCTAAGACACCGCAACCCTGTTAGCTCTTACAAGTTGTTAGAAAAAGAACAGTATACTAAAATGTGCAAATGTTTTTTACCTGTCGGTGAGGAGATCCAGATAATGCAACACACCAGAAACAATGTCCTGTTCATGCCACACTCTCTGAGGAAGTCTCCCATTCTACCTTCAGCATTATTGAAACAAAGATATTTGTTTTAATTATGGTTATGTGAATTGATAGTGTGGTTAACTCAGGCAATACGCTTTTTTAAATGATTGGCATTTGACCCAATTATTGAATAGTATAGATATGATAAATATATGTTTAGTAAATATAGCTACTTACCGTCTGTCTCAGCTTCTTGTTTTCTCAGGAATGACGTTCCTTCACTCTAATCCAATGATTTAGTTTAACTTTACTGAGGTAACAACATGGAGAAAATGTAATAATATATATATGGAAAATAATAATGAAAACAAAAAAGCTTACCACTAAACGTCTATATGTATATACATGTGAATAAAGTGTTAGAAGTAAAATTCCAACGTTCAAGTCGAACTTTACTGAGGGTACAACATGGAGAAAATTTAACGAAAATAGCGCTACAGCACATCTATATGTACAGGACTGTAGTTGAGATTCAAGTGTGAGATGCATGTCATCCTGCCCAGGCCACCCACATTAGACCAGAAATGACTTCTACCCAGGAAGTAACTTAGGTAGTGGCTTGTGCGGTGTGTTTTGTACCGTTGTGTGAGGCTCAGGGGGGCTTATGCCTCGGTGTTTGTCGACATCAATCTATAACAAAGACTGAGCTTGCTGTCTTGGCCCCACGCTGCCATGATTCGTTATTGTGGTATTTAACCTTTTATTAATGATGTATTCTTGGGCCTGAGGTGACAATAGGCAGGTGCCAGTCATTTGTCATCCTTACATGGTGTGGTGTGGTCATCTTAGTCATTTATTCTCAAGCGTATAGTATCTTCACATTCAGCAAATCTCCTGATCCTTTAAAATCTACTGAGCAACAACCAGAATAAGCAATAGTTCATCAATTCTGAATAAATTGTTTTGCATCATGAGTTATTATTCCATTACTGTTCCAATCAGATCATCTTTGAACTATTGGTTTATTCATTGTCGACTCCATGCTATGGATGTATGCCTGCCCACCTTAGCTGGAGGTATAATATTGAGGATCATGAAAGTAGGGCTTTATTGATGTTATGATTATGAGTCATATTAGGTTATATGTAGGCCTGTGCTGTCTCTTTTCCTGTGTGTTTTCTGTGAGTGGCTGTATCTGATGAGTTGCGGGTGGTTTGTGGTGATTGGGGGTGGGAGTGTGATTGTGTAGGTGTGCCCTGATGATTTGGTCCTAAGATGATTGCTCTGAGGATTTAAGTCCAGCTGTCAGCACTCAGTGTGACTCATTCTCCTTCCTGGTTCCCAACATACCAGAAAGACCAGCTACAATATCCACTATGTCGCTGAGGTTTAGTACTATGGGTTGTGTTAGGGCAGTTTATTCTTGGGATAGACTGCAGAGAATGAGAGAAGCTCCCTGCAAATCTCCTTGAATGAATTGCCTTGAAAATAGTGAGTGATTGTAAATATTTGTATATAAAACCTAGAAGCAAGCGGTAGGGGTGGGAAGCCGCTTCTCTTTAACTCTTTTTGCCACTCAATCACTTTCTGGATTCATAGCATCCTACCAAACCTGTCAAAATGCCTTAACCAACACTGCCCCTTAGTGGTGAGAGGCAGTATAAATAGTCAAAAGCTTCAATATGAACTGGTGATACAATCTTAACTCTAAAATGTTCTTTTTTTCATTAATGCATGAATAACTACTATAAGATTTGCTCCAAAATATGAGGGGGTCCAACTCACATCGATCATATTTTGTAACCAAACTTTTTGGATACTACTGACTCGTGGTAGGATTGAGAGAATCCTACAGGATTATTGATGCCATATCAGTAAGGATGGTGGACCCTCCTGCTTGGATTTTATAGGACTACTCTGATGAACTGTGCAATAGGATCCTAAAGAACTTGTTCCAGAATACTATAGAAAACAGAAATTAGTATATGTACTGCCAGTCATTCATATAGCTCACTAAATCCAACCATTAGTAAATGAGCCATCTCACTGTGGGGTGTTTTTAAGCAGAACATGAATTCCTTTGACAACAGAGGGCAGTGGAGAATCACCACTACTTAATGCCCTCCTCCAGTATCACCCCTCTCAAGTTTATGGACCTCTCAGAAAGCATCTCCAAAGGTGATGTCTTGGTCCTGGTCAAAAAGAGGCTCAGGGCGGGGCCAATCAGCTGTGTCTTTCATTGATTCTTAGTATAGTTTTTCATACATAGTTTGACTAATGCACTTAGGTAGTGGGGGATGCTACACACTTGAACACTTGAAATCAGTGGCAGAGAAATGAGATTGCATAAAAAAAGACAGAAGACAAAAACTTTTATATTGTACTATTAGTGCCATTTATTTGGCAGAGCAATGTATTCATACATACACACAAAATGTCCAAGTCTCTCATGGGGTCGGCCTTCAGTATGGGCTCACACAAGCAATACATTCATGTAGATAGATCGCACATAAGTACCTCATTCATATAGATACATCTCACATGATAATGGGGCAGTTAGGATCAGCTCACACTAGAGATGTGTACAACACAATCATATTACTCAGAAACGTTAAGACACACTGATTACATACACTGATACACTAAGACATAATATACGGTGATTAAGACATCATTTCTTACACAATAACACAGTAACATTGGATCGTAGGACAAACGTAATCATCGACCTTGTCATCATCATCTTGACCTTATTACCAACATTAAGCCTGACCAATATTGATGAAGCTCATGATAGAAGAGATGAAGGTTGATATAGCCGAGTCACGATGTTGGGAATCCTTAGTGCACTGACATTGTATAGAGAAAACAGGATCATTTTAGCATATTTTACATCACAACAATGCTTATGATGCCAGTTCATTGTCACACAAACAGCCTATCTGTTATAACGTTAACATTTCAGAATTGTTAGTAACATCGACTTGGAAATCAAAACTACACACATCGAAAGAGCCTACCCTACTGGCAAGATTGACACTTCCTGACACCGGAAGTAAAAATAGTTTATATTTTTAAAAAAAAAAAAAAAAAAAAACTAAAAAAACCCCACTCGCAATAAAAACATTGAAATAACCTACAAGCTAATCGACATTGGCAAAAATATATAAAATCAAAATACACACGCAGAACCAACATACTTGATGCTAAACTATGCTGGTTAGCATCATTATGTTTAGCCCAGTTTTCACCCTACCGCTGTCTTCTCTCTTGTCTCTGCTAACAAAACATTCAGAAATGGCTAACCGACACGGATAATACCATATTATTATCACGAATCCAATTAAAACACGTCTAACTATTTTTTATTTGTTAAGTTGCAAGCATTAAGCATTGCTGGGCATATCGCTTTACTAATAAAACTGCGCAACCAAACGGTACTTCTACGTATGCTAAACTAACGTAAACTAGCAACAAAGGCTCACTGCCTAACGTTACTTAATGTGAAGATTAACGTTAGGGGTTCATACAAATAGCTGTTTTCGAAGTGCTTAAACAATTTGATGTAATCGCGCTAATGCTATCAAACCCAACCAAAAACCCAAAATGCCAAAGTAAACAAAAACTATTCTATTGCAAAATCGATGTAACGTTAGCATGTTTACTACAAATCAGCTTCGAGTTGTAGCTCCTCACAAAACATGCCTGTAGCTTTTGTTCGTGCTAAACTTGTAATCGCCCACTAAAGCTAACGTTAACGTTAATAGCTTTAATCGTAACGACGTTACTAACAGCGACATCGTAAAGTAGTCGGACAGACTCCAAAATAATAAATGAAATAGTAAATTCTGTAATGATGACTTACCTTGATCAGAAAATCAGCACAAATTTAACTTGTGGATCTTCTAATGCAGACTACTAAGAACCAAAACTGCAGTACCGTAGTAATCAAACATATCGTGTCACAAATAGTACCATAAAGAGGTCCTGAACTGTTTCTTTACACGCCAAGACCCCCCCCTTCTTCTATATGACCCCCTTGCCTGTCTGTCAGTCCACTGGACGAGCCACGCCTTCAGACATGTAAACCTCAACATGTTACACCCGGGGTTCAAAAAGACTCCACCACCTAACCACCCCCTGGTGAGTGAGAGCCACCTTCCACCCGCTGCTAAACACTAGTACCATAGGTCAAGGGCAGCAGATAGATAGCCATGTTCTCTCTGTCCCTGCATGTGCGCAGTTTAATGTTGTAAAAAATGTAAAAAATAAAAATAAAATAAAAAATGTTTTAATGGACATCAACCTGTTCATTTTAATTGTGTCAGCTGTCTAATATCATATCAGTGTTATGTACCACATGAATTCACCCTCTGATCAATAAAGAACTCTAATGATACAATTCTACTTCTGCTCAATTGTATGTGTGTGCGTGCATGTGTGTGTGGTAGTGTGCTTTGCAGAGAAACACTGACACAACACTTCTTGACCACGTGTGACCTTTTATTGCGTTGGTTCACATTCCAAAAGAAGATACTGCCACACATCTATGAGCAAAGAAGACTACAAGTTAGTAAAAGGAATTTTTTTCTTTCCAAAGATTAATCAAATCTTCTTACAAACATATAGGTAATGCAAGTGTCTTAAAATACAAAATACATACAGTACCAGTCACATCGATTTACCGTACATGAGTACCAGAATAATGCTTTAATTGAAATATTGTTACATGTTTTAATGTGTTCAACAATTCAGTGATTCATTGAAGGCTCTCTTTAATTCAGGTGTCACAGCATTGGATTATGGGAGGCAAAGGGATGCCCGGGGGTCACAAAGGTGTCAAAGCTGCCTTCTCTGTCAGAGTTTGTCTAGAGCCATTTGATCATACCCCCAACACCAACACTGAGTGTGTGTACATGCAAATGTACATGTCTGACTGTAAGCCTGCAGTATGTGAGTGTGTTCATGTCCACAAACATGCAACTTTATGCACCAATAATGTCTCAGTATGACTAAATGATCATGTTAATACTTTAAGCAATCTGTATTTGACTAATGTCTCTTTGCACAGCTTCTGAAATGCATTATTTAGAGACATGGCTTTTACGTGTGTACGTGCGTGCGTTTATGCGTGCATGTGCGTGAATACAAAGAGGGTGTGGGTGTGTGTGTGTGTGTGTGTGTGTGTGTTGGGGGGTACATACAGAAATGTAACTCAAATTTCAGATTGATTTTTTTTTTTTTTTTTAAAAGAAAAGCAAATAAAACATGAAGTTCACATAGTTCCCAGAGCAATATAAGCACTTTCCTTGTTACAATCTTACAACATTTGAGAATGTACATGTACAGATAAGGCACAGGAAATCGTACAATGGCAGCTATTTAAATAAACAAAGCGAGAGAGTGTGAGAAAAAACTGTGATAAACCTAAGGCATAATTTAAGGCTTACTCACCTTTTTGTACATTAAGGCATTATGGAGTTCTTTCTATTTAATTGAAGGTGAAAAAAATTAGCTGAATTAGCTGTATTTGAAATAAATCTGCAACAGATGAATAAGGTCTTACACTTTCTAATGTACATATTTTGTATTAAAGTACTTGCAAAAAAAATAAAATAGAAAATAATTTCATTTTCTTTACTCCAATAGTTGCATAGTACTTCAGCATGGGCATTGTCCGTTTCATAGTATTGGTTTTATGTGGTGGATAAACGGATTGAATAGTTTGTAATCACAATTATCATAGCTACTGTGATTTCTCCAGACATAGTAAAATAACTCAAAACAACTGTTTTGCACATTATGTACATTATTAGACATGAGATGGGGCTTTATGTACAGCGGGTTTTGCCCTTAGTTGTTTGTTTCTCTCTGAATTTGTAAACGTGTCCCAAGTATTTCATATTCTTGCGGGTTCAGGACCACTATGGTCAAATAAAATCAAGTAGAAAGGTTTTTTTCACAGCTATGTCAAGGATGCTTGTTTTCATTGATGAGAGCGGTTTCTTTTATTGTCTCAGCTTCAACAATACTTTGTGCTGATGGTGCACGATCTTTATCGCCCGGACGCCTGTTTGTACAGCACGAAAAGGGAGGATTTGGCCTGAGGTCGCTACTATGGTTCATTCTCTGATAGGGCAAAATGAGCCCTGCTCTCTTCACAGGACAACTGATATCACAGTACACAGTTCTGCTTATAGGCTACAAAACATAAACAACCTAAAATAAAGAGATGCAGAATCACATTGAAAAAGACATTCAACATGTGGTCTTTTTTGTTTTTCCTCACTACTCAGCTTTGGCTGTACTACCCTGTATATAAACATGAAAAGGAGAGAAATGCTCTGAAATTGATGCATATCTCCCTTCACTTGAAAGAATCCTGTGTAAATAGATGCATAGATGAGGTGATATGAGGGTTAAAGGCCTTGCACAGAGTTTGATCCTCTGGGTGTGCAAAAGGTATATATCTTCTCAACCTGAAATGGACTTTCCTTCATGTCAAAGAGCTATATACCTGATATGTACTGGCACGTAGTTGTACGATTTGCCTGTGCGAGAGCCCTCTCACCCGCCATTTGCAGCCACACGCTGTATTCGCAGCTGTCTGAATGGGAAGGAAAGTCAGTGCCTAACTACAGCAAGATTACTGATTTGCAGACACACAAGGATATTATAACTCTCTTCCCCCTACCTACTCAAAGCCCATGTAAAAATTTGTAATCTTCCATTGTATATGGTTAAAACTCTTTCAATAGAAAAAGATGTTTCTAAAAATGGAACATGGATTTTCATCAAGTAAAAACATTTCCCCTTGCATATGTGTCCTTTCCACATTTTTGTATATAAGAACACACTTCATAAAAAATCTATTCCCCCCCCTCTTTAACAACTACTTTTTATGATATTCACTTTTTTCACAAACACGCATAGATCTGATCTTTTCTTGCTTTGTAGAATTATTGCCCATGTCTCATTGGTATAACACATTATCTCAATCTGTCCCTGTTGCTTTTTGTGTTTTTTTCCCCCTTGGTTTTTGACCTGCCTATTCAAGAGTGTGTGTTGTCTTGAGTTAGGTGTGTGTGTGTGCTCTCTTATGTTTGACATTTTGTGTGTGTGGGTGTGCATGTGCTCTCTCACAGGTTCATACGGTGAGATCGTCTGACCTGGCCCTGCTGCTGGCTTTGCTCAGTCGGCTCAACGGTCTGGTGTCTTCTATCGTATCCGTGGCCTCCATCCCTGCCTCCGCTGGAGTTCCCCCCTCCCCGTTCACTGCCTCTTCTACCTGCACATCCTCATCCACAACCTCCTCCACCCTCCCTGGTTCCTCCACTACTGGCTGCACCTCCTCTTCCTCCTCCTCGTGTAGTGTCACCCTCCCTGTCTCAGTGGTCTGGGCGTAGGAGGGCAGAGTCTCGTCATACACCTTAGAGATGTTCTCCATGGGCAGCACCTC
>CABFOQ010054798.1:11026-32982 GCA_900660455.1 Gephyroberyx darwinii | reverse complement strand
GAGGTCAGTTGGACTGTGTGTTGGGTCGAGAGTATCTCTGCCTATGGAGGAAAAAATGGGAGCCTTTAATAATAAGCAATCAGTGTTGAGGAGAGGAAAGGGGTTGGTTATGATGAGCACACACACACACACACACACACACACACACACACACACACACAGGTAAATGCACACTAGTTGTAAAATGTATTATTTTTGCTACTGTTTCACCAGGGTCCTCTGATTGCTACTGCTTTCACTAATGGCTACCACTGAGAAGACTCAGGTTACTGAAGATGGGAGGAGTTATCCTCTGCTGATGAGCCAATCAAAATGCTGGGTGCCCACTGATGGCACAACTTGATTGGCTGCCACAGGCTCTACTGGGGTCCTGGCTCCCTGTGACTCCACCCACCGACTGAAGATCTTTTTAAATCCTGAACTCTGTTTTGCTGTACTAATCTCACTTCATCATAATGTCCCCCTGTGTCTCCTGTTCTTTCATCCTCATGTAGGCTAATAACTAGATTCCCATTTCCCTTTCCTTTGAAATTTTCTGCAGCTTGAAAAAAGAGAACTGCAAAAAAAATCCCTCTGGGGAAAAGTTTGTCATTGTGTTCATGACAAGCACACAGAGGACTCTTTTTGCTTACTATTTGACTTTTTTTTTTAATGTTATTTTATTTCAATGTGATTATGTTGTTTCATTTTGAAATCTGTTACTGATGTGAGCAAAGAGATGAAATGCTGTGCAAGGTGATCTTTGTCTAAAAGGAACCCAACCATTTCAAACAGAGGAAGAACAAATTCAACAACAGGTAAATTCCTTTTTTAACTCAAGTGTCACGGAAACATGAAAAAAAACTAAAATGTATATTTTGGTAGTCTTTAAAAGCAAACCTTTGTAATATTGTTATTAATATTGATGGTAATAATGATAATCTGTAAGGTATTTTATTCTGTAATTGGTTTTAAAGCAATGTTTTTATGTCTTCCTGTAAGATATTGTACATAGATGTTGGGGTAAGGGGAGGGTTGTGAGGGTGGAGGGAGTTACTGAACCAGTTGGCATGTTATTGGTTGGTTTGGAAAGGGTTAAAGGTACTGACAGCAATTTGACTGGATGTCATCAACTACTACGTATGGCCATCTCACTATTTTTCTCATTTTGCATATGGTATAAGTATACGCTCTAGGCCAGTCTGCGCTTGTAGGTGGCTGTCTCAGCACTGCCTCGGCACTGTGCTGCAGACGATAGTTGTTGAGAAATAAATTACAAGTAATATGTCTGGCATATCCGTTCAGTTACATCATAACATTGGTCTTGTTACAAATTCATCCTTCATTTACTCGCCTCATGAAAAAGCAACCATGACTGCATTCATTAATTGTCATGATTTTAACACTGTGATGAACCAGATTTCCTGTTTTAGTACTAAAACTTGGTGAACAACTGAAACGGTCTTACTTAGAGACATCACGAAAATGATTCAACTCAAACTCATACATCCCATAATCATCTGCAAAAGATGATTGACTAAGAAATAAGACCCAAAAGGAGTTTGCAGGGTGATGAGGAATCAGGGGTTTATGGGTTTGGGGGTTGACTTTACTGCTTTTTGGAAAGGATTATATATTTTTTTGCGCAATTCACTTCATAATGTTTTTGTTTCTTGTTTTTCTTGCCATTCTTTTATGCGGTGTTATCAACCGTGAAAACAAATGAAGGACATTCTCAGAGAAGCAATTCTTAAAAACATCATGATCATGTTTTGTCCTCTTATCACTATTGAAGGTGCATGTGCTTGCGTCTGAGCGTGTGTGAGTGAATGTTTGTGCGCGTACATCAAGGTGTAATATGGAACTACTTTTGGCAACGAAGGAGCATTTCGGTTGCTGTTTTTGGTACTGAAAAGATTGTCCGGTTCCATTTTGGTTCAAATGGCCCTTTCCCCTGCTTCCTCCCCATTTCACATTTAGCGGTTATACATGTACCAATGTTTCATGGTCTTCTGGAACTCACACTTTATTGTTTTTACACCATCGCTGCTCAGTGTAGTGATGACCAGAGGGGTTGGGGCAAGGAACCAGAATTGGAGCAGGGTCTGCTCCCAGTCAGTTCTGATAGAGGTCAGTGTAGACAACACTGGCTGGCAGGAAGGAAAAAAATGCTGGAACAAATGAAACATTTGAAAAAGTCTTTCAACTGTCATATAGGTACAGGTTGCCTGTTTGTGTAAGCCTAGTGCTGCAGCCTGTCAGATCTCTGCAGAGCTAGATTCCTCAGTGCAGGTTTGAGATAACTTCCTGACCGGGCCAGTAGAACTTCTCTCAGACTGCCTGGGACACGACATAAAACTACTGCTGGACACCAACACTGTAACTTTTTAACTTACAATAAAGCAATAAGTTATTTTTTACCTTACAAATGAAAATAATACTATTATTGGTAATAGGAGACGACGTATTGATAATTCTGCGGCATTAAGACTTATTTTCAGAAAAAAAGAAACTATATTTTTCTGTTTTCAGATCTTGTTCCCCTTGTACAGTGATTTTAATGATGATGTTGTTTGTGTTGATGTCAGGAAAAGGGCCAATGCTTCAAATGGAGCTAGAAACTCTAAATGAGCTCTTGAACAACAGATAAACTAAACTCTCATTTGGGCTGTTCCCCCACCAAGCTTTATCACAATGGCTTTTCTTTTTTCTTTTTTTCTTTTTCTCTGGAAATTTCAATTTTAAAATTCCTAATAAATTATTCTAAAGCATTTGATGGTGGTGGTGTTTCTTTTTCAGTATAGACTTCATGATATAGTCACATCTGGTTTTACTGGTTTCATGTGTTGAGAGAGCATGTAGTGAGCAGGCATATTCAGGTCACAGCTAACCTGCTGGGATCATAGTGGGCAATGTTCAAACAACAATGGTCCCTTCTCATGTGTGTCATTTAAAGTCTGACTTTAGGAAATGAACACAGACTGAAAAGTAACTGTAAAAAAGCCATTCAGATAAATGTGCAGGGAGAATCATGTGTAGCCGGGTACTTTCAGGTGCACTTTCTTCGTTCTTCCTTCTTTGTAAAGGAACTTTGACAAAGAGCCACAGAAACAAAAGAAAGAGGAGCCACAGCAGTACAAGCCCAGACCCTTGTATCTGTGGTATACTATATAAACAACACTCAACACTCATCACATAGCACTCAACCACCACTCCTAGTGGTCATTTCAGCAGTGGTAAACAGTCTTACCTTGGATGGGGGCCAACAGGGCTAGTGATCTCCTCTCCTACCTCTCTTGCTCTCTCTCCCCCTGAAGTTGATTTTTCCCCACCCTGAAGTAAATGAGGTCAGGCTGGAGCAATTCTCGCTCCCTCTCATTCTTCCTATCACACCCCTCGACCAGACTGTAAATTCTTCATTTTTCGGGGTTCATCCATTGCCCTAAAAGTTGTACTTCAACTCTTCCAGTTGGATTTCTTTGTCCTCCTTTCAGGCTCTTGGGTTTTGCTCATTTCCAGTTTTTTTGTCACTCTTCTCCCTTTCTTATTTGGGTGTTTTTCTCCCTCTGCGACGGTGTTTCATCGCCCATGTCAGGTACAATGGCTCTGGGAGTGCTAAGTTCGGATGTGAAGGGTTCCCTGAGAGGGAGTGCATTTTTTGACCGCTGTTCTATAGAGGAACAGCAACCTCCACCTCCGCTCCGCAGCTACCTTTGTTTGACTATTTTCACCTGCTTTTGTCCTGCATACCCCATCAACATTGTGGCACTGGTCTTCTCTATCATGGTAAGTACAGAAAAAGAAAAAGGACAAAAATTGTGGTTAGTATGTTATTGAGTAAAATACTGCACACATTGGTGCCATTGCATGGTGTAACAACTTTATGCTGTTGGGATATTTAACAAAATAAAAACTTGTTTTCTTGGCAAGCACAATATTTGGAACAGGTGGGGTGACACTAAGATGTAACCCAGTCACACACACCTGCTCTGCCCATCAAACAGACTCACTTACCCTTCCATTTTGGAAAATGAAGCAGAATTTCCACGTTGCACATTCACCCCCGCGCCCCCCGTATAAAAATCCAGCCAGGAGTCAAACCACAAACCAGATTGTTAACACTGTATTTTGTTACTAGATGTGCAGTTTCTCATACAGGGTTTGCAGAGCATGGTTGGTGTGCTACCAGCTGTTGCCTTACAAACCTTCTAAAGAAGACACACCATTTAACTAAATACTACATGCTACTTGGACCTCATAATATGTACTAATGCTTGCCAGTACAACTGTTAGAAAGCCACTTTAACAATAATGTTTACTGCAACAGCTAATCTGCAAATCTTGGAGCTAAGCCATTCAAAAGGCTTTTCCAATTCCAATTTTCCAGTCCTGGTGAAGTGATGCTGCTGAACAGATGCTTTACAGATAACAATCATGTAAAATAAAGTGATTGCTCTGTTATTCTCAGTCTAGGAACAGCTATGATCTTGGTGACTATGATGGGTCCAGGCGGCTGGGCAGGAACGCTCTCTATGTTGCCATTGCTTCCATCATCATTGGCCTCCTCATCATTGCCATCATCTGCGCTGTTGACTTTACCACTGTAAGGCAGAGTCATGCTCTGAACCCCAAATACTTTCTGGGCGATTTTTGCTCCTTTCACCTTTTTACTCACTGTGGGCTCATTTTTCACTGCAGTGTTTAAGTCCTGCATCCCTATGACATCAGCACAAGCATGGCTACAAGACATGTGACACTCTGTATTATAAAACAGCTATATAAATCATAAGTCATAAGTCATAAATCCTAAAGAAAGAAAAAACAGAAACTGAATTTCTTTGAAAATCTATTTAACAAAAAAGAAAAACAACAGAATCTCCATTAAAAAAAAATCTAAGATACTAAGATATTTACATATGTGTTTTCAAGTATCTTTTCAGGCATACCAAGTTAAGGGATTTAGTTCAAAATTCAAGGAATTAAAAATGGCACTGAAAATGGTAGCAGAAGGATTCAGAGTTCCCCTCTTGTGCTGGTTTTCACAGTATCTCACTAGCACAAACGTTTTATTTTTGGCAAATTTGAAGTGATGCATTGAAGTGATTTTTGATGATATCACGACTAAGATGTGTTTATTTTTCCTGATTTGACCAAATACTGGAATGGAGCATTCAGCGATCTCCGATTGTGCGAAAGTGCGCAGAATTTCTAGGATATAGCTGACAAATGGTTTAATTTTGGAGATTTTTTTACATAATGCATGTAAAAAATCCTGCCCCCGGCTTTGCAGGGTTCAGAGGGTTAAAAGTGCTATGTGTAGCATTTTGAAATATATTGAAAATATAAAATATTGTAACGTAATTAGGCTATTGTAAAGAAAAACGAGACCGTGGTTGAGATGATTAGTAGCCTCTATCTCATGCCAGTGGTATTGATAGCATTAGTGTTTCTCAAAATTAAGACCATATTTCCCATAAACCCTGTTGCTTCTTCATTCAAAGGTTTTCTGTTTCGCATTATGAAGAGGATAAACATGTTAGAAGTGATTTTTCTATCAGCCTGCCATTCTGAAAGCTTTTCCTCTGTTTGAGTTGGAACAACAGTGTCCCTCTTCCTGTTGTGTACCGTAAAGCAATCTCCCTTTGTGCCATAAAACAATACAGCAGATTTCCTGTGAAATCTGACCCAGTGTCACACAATGTAAAATGCAATGTAGAGGGTGGTAGAGGCTGCCAATCATCTCAGTGATGATCTCTTTTGTTCATGGTGATTACCTGTTCCTGTTGTGTGACGGGGCCTTGTGTAATGTATTTCTCTTGTGTTCCAGACAGATGATTAGTACTGTGGAAATGGAAAGAGGGGACGAAGCAAAATGAGGCACTTCAACTGAAAACTTTTAGATGACATGGTGATCTGAACTGGCCTGAACTCTTGGGGCGCTGGTTTGGCTGAGATGGATTAGTTCACAAACCCATCTATCAGTGAGAGGACTCCACACCTGACCCATGTTAACTTTGATTTCTTCATCACATGGCTCCTGCTCTTACCTTCCTACTCTTCTTCATATGGAGAACCCTTAAATGGATTAGTTAGTTAATTTGTTTGTATCTATTTTATCAGGTAAAGTATAATATTATTATTATTTGAAATATATGACAGTATAAATAGCATTATGAAATGCTTAAAAAAGTCATCTATATGGTATATGATTGGTTATCTAATCAAAACACATTTTATTTCATTTTCCCTCTCCCCCTTGTTTGCTAGAAGTACCTCGTTTTACCAACAGCAGTAGTTGTAGTTTGATATGTCATAGTATATGCCCATCTAAATATAGCAGATTTCTCCTTGATGTTGGGGTGCAGGCTTACCCAACATGTTCTGTCAACTGTGATCACTTTCACCCGGTAGCGAGGTAACTGAAACACCTCACAAGTGGTATAAACTGTGGGAGAAAATAAAGGGATGAGTCAGCTGAAGCAGAAGGGTCCTCATGTGTTTGAAACATAACCTATGGGGCAAAACTTATTCAAAACATGAAACACACATTGCAAATGTTTGTTAAGACTTGGTCCTATCTAATTTGCAGTTGAAAAGTCATTGTTTATGTATTGACTTAATGCTGTACAATATGATTAGAATGGGTTTCATGGGCCCTACAACCATGAACATTACTCACTTACTCTTACTTACATACACAACCACGGACACTGTGAAACAAAAAAATGAAATACACCAATGTAACATGAATAATATATTATTGTGTTGTTTTAACTCAATATACTGTATGTACTTGTGACTAAAAAGCAAACTTTCTGATATGGTGTAGTACTGCTAGATTTCATCTTTGCTATCCCCGTGCATTTGGACAAATCATTTTTCAGTAGTTCCCTTTCCCTAATGTCTCCTGTAACTAGTAAGAAGAGACATGAGTTTGTAGTGCCATGTCTTTGCTGTCCATCACACTAAAGCAAAACCCAACACACTATGAGGTGACTTTGACAGTAGTCAGGAACATTTTCTAGGGATCAGGCAGATTTTCTGGCTTGGAACTACTATATACTATATCAACACTAAAGCTCCTTTGAATTGAAACTTCAAATGAGTTTGCAAAGTCACCCATTCACATTCAATGGAGCAGCTCTAGGCTGTACATTACAGCTTTGTGAGAAAGTTGCTATATTGTTATATGTTGTTATATATTGTTGTTATGTGTATAAATATAAAGCGATGCCATGGGAATAATTCTGCACAGCATTCACAGTGTCAACTCACCTGAAGCCATACTGTTGTGTTGCTGGGTGCCCCAATGCTCAGTGTCGTTGGCCAATACTGCATGACTCAAATGAATTTCTCATAAACAGGCTGCTAAAGCCAGGTGCTTCAATTTCCACCAGAGAGAGCCTCCACACATACAGTACATATCCCATGACACATTCCTCCTACAGACACTAGCAGTATGATCCAGTTATAATGAATGAAAGAGGATAACTGTGAGAATAACTCAGGAGATCAGGAGCAGGAGTTTCAGGAAAGCATAGAGAGGCATACAGGCACCTAACTAGGATACTAAAGGTCCCACATGAATTGACATGGACGGAGCAACCTGGACATTGGCCAAACTCCAGTTAAGGTCTTTTTGGGGTTAAGCTGTTTACGTGAACCTGTGATACCCTGCAGTTGAGTCTCCCTGTTTAGAATAAACCAGTTAACATAATGTTCCTGTCCACCTGGTGTCCCACTGCCAGCTAGCCTCGTTAACTGAGCAGTAGCTTTCTCCTCATAAAGGGGAAAGAAATAATAATCGCAGTAATAGCTATAGTAAATACTGCCCACCTCTGTCTTTTGTTGGCCACAAAAGGTTGTCTACTTATGGTCTCTGAGGTACAGAAATAGTTTTTAGACAGAAAAAGAAGAAACAATAACGATGGGGTTCCAGCACCAGTGGTCCTTGAACCCAGAATAACTTTTCAAAAGCTCAAACAACATAAAGAACTGACTTGATGCTCTTGATGCACAGGAAATGAGTCTTTTTGTTCATATACTCTCTCTCTCTCTCTCTCTCTCTCTCTCTCTCTCTATATATATATATATTGTGTATGATGTGTTCACTAGGAAAATCTTAGAGCCCTTATCTGGCTGTCTTTGCCAGAAGTCTGCAGGCTCAGCAACACCTGCTTCTTTCCCAAAACCAATATACATGTATGTCTGCACATATTGTAACTGCAAATATTTAACCTCAAGCAGACATGTAGCTAAAACGTGCACAGCGATCAAGGTTATGGAAACAGAAATATGCCATGTTTCTGTTCAGGTATTGTAGAATACATGATCTAGCCTCAAGGTTGTTTCTGACAGACATAAGATACACTGGAATGGAAATTTAAAAAGAAAATACACAAACTGCTGATTGATCAAAGTAACATCTCACACCTGTGCACAATGCCCTGGTCTCTGCCCTTTTTGAGTCAGACAAAATGTTTTTCTTTTTACTCTAGGCCAACTGGGTGGGTTTCACTTATCAGTTGAGGACAGGAAGCAACTATAAAGGCAGAGTTTTAGCACATGTATTGACAGAAGCAACATGACTTCAATCACTCTGATCCTTGCTCTTGTTGCAAGCGGTAAGATCTTTTTGAAAAATGTTCTTCTTTTTAACAAGAGAGCAATACGTTAGATGGAAATGTTAAGAAATAAGTGGAAGAAAGTAAGTGATAAGTGACTGATAAAGTAATAAGATGAAGAAGGAGATGTGAGAAAAGAGTGCAGTGACATAGCTCATATGATATTTCTGTGCAATATCATCTTAAATATGATCATCACCTCGGATTTCAGATTTCATCAATAGAATTTGAGCCATGTGTGTATAGCTACATGAAGTCTATTAGTATTTACTAAGTTATGTTGTCTCTGAAATATTGTGGTTTTATGTAGAACACATTTGAATAAACTTCCAAAGGAATAGCGTGGCCATGTACAAGATTCAACATAATAGTAGGTTATTGTATCAGTGTAATCCAGTGTGCTACCTCTGGGTCTGTGCAGCGTATGGCTGTGGCACCCCTCCCATTCAGCCCGAGGTGACCCGGGTGGTGAATGGAGTGGAGGCCCGCCCTAACAGTTGGCCCTGGCAGGTAAAATATTGATGGTCAACCGATTAATCTACTATTGACAAGATGTTATATATTCAGTGTATTAAAAGCTGTATTTTCATAGTTGCTTTAAATCTTTATCACTTGCAAAGTTGGAATTGGAAATGTTAAAGGTATATTTCAGCATGCCCTTTCACCTGATATTGCCTGAGAGAATGCACTTCCATTTTTCACTCTATTGTTTTTTAGATATCAGTGTATTATAGAGAGTGATACCAAGTCTCTGATTACCGGTTGCTGCAGATTTCTCTGCAGTATGAGAGGAATGGCGTTTGGAGACACACGTGTGGTGGATCACTCATTGCTACAAACTGGGTCATGACTGCTGCCCACTGCATCGAGTAAGGCAGCACACTGTGTGCCTTTGTGTAGAAAGCAAATTATAGCAGTGTTGAATTAATATATGTATTGATACTTTAATCTACTGGTGTTTGTTTTCATGTAGCATGAGGCTGAACTACCGTGTGGTTGTGGGCAAACACAACCTGGAGGTATCTGAGCCCAGCGCCAAGGCCTTCCTGTCTGCCAAGATCATTGTACACAAACAGTGGAATCCTGTATTGCTGTCCATGGGGTGAGGACCATGAACAGAATGACCTTAATAAGTTAGTCCAGTCATATTTCAGCCCGTATACAAGAAACTGTTTAAAATTTATGAAAACGACACGTAATATAGTTTTTGATCATGTTTCTGACTGCAGAACATCCATTTCTATTAAGCACAAATAGCCAATACATGAATACAGCATTTCAAGAATGATCAGCGGTGAATCTAGCTGTATATTCATTCATAAACTCAATTGAATTCATTTACAAATGTGAATAACTCCACACAAAGCTGATAGTTTCTCTCTTTATGATCAGTAATGACATTGCTATGATCAAGCTGTCAGAGCATGTGAGCTTGACCGACCAGGTTCAGCTGGCCTGTGTTCCTGCCCCCGACACCATCCTGCCTCACGACTACCCCTGCTACATCACCGGCTGGGGCAGACTCTACAGTAAGCCTGATGAATTGAAATTGCGTATTCTCAACAGAATGTGTGTATGTGTGTATCTACTGGGATACCTGAATTCAAATGTAGATCTACTCTGAAACATCTTAATTTTCTGAGTTACAAATTCCATAGTATTTAGTTCCCAGAGGACAGGTTATGTTCATTAACTTGATCTGTGTGTGTGTGTGTGTTTCAGCTGGAGGTCCCATCTCTGCCACTTTGCAGCAGGCACTAATGCCTGTTGTGGACCATGCCACGTGTCGCCAGAATGACTGGTGGGGTGTGTCTATCCGTAGGTCAATGGTGTGCGCTGGGGGAGATGGTGTGGTTGGAGGCTGCAATGTAAGTATAATCAGGCTCCTTTATGGGGCATTTCCATGCATCAAAATGTGTTGCAACGTTTTATAAATGAGAAATAAGTAGGTCATTAGCTGTTTTGGCTGGGCAGGGAAATGAAAATGGCACGAATCACGAAGGATATTGCCTGTACATGTAAGATGGATTACCACATGGAAGCCTAAAAGCTTTTCCTAGTTTCTGCTAATAACCTGCTTAGATATCTAATGTAAATGTTCAACAGAAGATAGCCTCCGTCCTCACCCTCACTTAGTGGTTATTCACCGGATGCAGAGAGCACATAACAAGGTGTGGTACTGTCTGCTCTTACTGTGCCAGGGGGATTCTGGCGGCCCTCTAAACTGCAAGAACCCTGAAGGTGTCTGGGAGGTCCATGGCATTGCCAGCTTCGTCTCTGGCTTGGGGTGCAACTACGCCAAGAAGCCCACCGTGTTTACCCGCGTGTCCGACTACAATGAGTGGATTGATGAGGTAATGAGTCGGTTCGTCTTTCAGCTACTACTTGTGCAGGTTTCCCCAGCACATATGCCTAAATGTGTAGTACTTGATAGTATAATTCTTGTTTTTTGGTTTGATTGAAACCTCTATATTGTGTTGCAGTTTGTGAAATATCATATCTGTTGCTTCTAGATACCTGTCTTTAAGAAAGGCATCATTTCTCCAAACTCTGCTACATGTAGTGTACATACCATTTTGCTGGTACTGGAATGTTTGTATGCCTCTCTCTTTCAGATTATGATGGACAACTGAGATGTCTGCTGATGAAATAAAACCTTGACAGATTGGGAAGATGTGTTGATGTATTTCTCAATGAGAAGATGTAAACTCATCTCACCTCAACTATTTGTCATGTAAGATGTAATAAGGTATGCTGATTGACGAGAGATGCAACATTTAGTCAGACAGTGGATTACACAGCTCACCACTCTTAGAGATATTTATCCTCATGAAATTCTGTTTGAAGTTGCAGGTGAAAGCCGATGAATCATAGCTATCTGCATGTAACAACTAGCTTGTGAGACTCTAACCTAGCAGCGAAAAAACATCTGAATCAGTTTTTATATTTAAAAATATAACGTAGTTAGGGATGCATACATATCAAATACTAGAGATTGTAAATTACATTTTAGGGAGGGTTGCAAAAGTTAAATGTTTAAGGAGTTTATTTAATTAATAAATGGGTAACAACTGTCTTCAACACAACAATCATAACACATTCATTGCACATCTATGAATGCATTGTGCTTGTGAAATAACAGTGTGATAACAACTTCATAACTATCTATAAGTACACTGTAAACATGACATTTTTGTTGATTTACATACTCATCATGACTCCACTACTAACTCCTGTCAGCTAAAACCATTGGTCATTAACCTTTTGTTTTTTGGTATGCCTAAAGGTTTTATAAAACACACTAAATCATGGACACCATGTGATCCATTGTAACAAAGTTTAACTGAGCTCACTGCATGTTGTACATTGGACACCTGACTTGTAACTTTAGTGAATGCTCTGTGGTGAATATCATACATGTCTACGGACCAGTACTTTGTACATTGCGTTAGATTAACTTGACAATTACAGTCTACGATAAATTAAATGGAGAAATAAATCAACCATCATTCTCGCAGTGCCATGCCGACACTGTGCACCAGAGATGAGATGTAGCTAAAAATATGAAATGCTCACATGTTGGGGGCAACTATGCATAAGAGTAACTTTATCTCTTCCAATTCTTTGATATAGTAAAATGTAGATTGATAGACATAGTGACTACATCTAGGCGAGTTAATTGTTTCTTTCAGTCTCCACTCCACTTCCACTAAATTACTGTTCTTAACAAATCATGTTTTGCTCCAGAAAAGACAATGAAGCTTGCTTTTTTTAAACTCTCTTTTAAATTAAACCCAATAGGATATTTTCAGTGATAATAGAGATATGTTGACAGGAACTATTCTAATAGGGAAGTCAATGTGTTGAACATACATTTCATGGTAACCAGACGACCAGTCAACTATTTATAGAAGTGTAATGAATGTAATATGTCATTTGCTGCCAGTAAATACACAACCATGAGGAACTGCTCTTCCTTTTCCAGCTCTCCTTCCCTCTTTGCCTCTAGAAGGTGCTGTTCGTCTTTGGTCTTTCAGGATATCTCTGACTGCCGTCCCATTTTAGGGAACTAACAGAGAGTATGTCTTGCCTACACACAGCCAAGGCGTCTGTCTGTTGTGCATGTACTTCTCTCTTTCAGGCTGATAGCTGATCTCAAGCCTTGGTATTTTGAGGTGTTTCTGTGAATGTGTGTGTGAGAGAGAGTTAATGTGTCAGTTTCTCACAGGAAATGAATATGCCTTCATCTGTCACTTTAATCTATCTATGTCATCCTCACTTTTGACCGATGGTATGTCTTGTGTGTGTTTTTTGTGTTACGGTACGTTGTTTTGTCACTGAGTCAAACTGTTTGGCAAACTTATATGAGACAAACCTCCACTGTAGATTTTTATTATTTTTTTCATTTCCTGTCGGGGGAAAAAAAACAAAAATCCTGGTTGAAACGGGGGGTGGCGGGTGCTGGGTCAGCATAGTTATTGCAATATGATTGCTGCCTTAAAGGTGGATATTGTCTACAAATAAAGGTAGAGAGTCAAGACCTAAGTTCCTGTGAAGCCTGTTATATTTAGACCAGAGTTGTTTTCAAAAGTCTCTGTTGTGGCACAGTTTTGCCCTTGCCAGTAATAATGTCCTCAAACAAAATGTCCCAGGGACAGACCTGACCTGCCTCCAAATGAATCAAAAACAAAGGTAGGTTTCTGTAAATTTAGGCCATAATAAGTAGATCTGAGATAATTTCAGTGTCCATGGTTTTCTATATACTTATCAAGAGAACAAGTGGCAGTTTAAAACAACAGACCACTCTAGACCATGGTATACATATACAATGTAATATACAATATACAATACTTTCATTTTGTGCAGACAGGAGACCACGTGATTGAAAACATAAAAATCACCAAAATTAGTTATGAGCTTTTCCCATGACAACAACAAAATGTTTTAATGTTCCACAGCCACATTTAAACAGCTTGTTTTACATTACATACATGACTTTCACACTTCACAGTTATTATTTTTTTTAAAGCGCTGAACCAGGACTTCAAAACTGACCAAAACAAGTTTGAGTTGTAAATTGGAAATATTTGCCATTGTAAACACCATTCAAACACCCTTAGAGCTAAACTAGAGTCACAGACTGATAGCTGTTTCAAGAGCTCTGTTGATCAATTTGAGAATGAATAAATCTTTAGGTGTATTGATGGATTGGTTCTTGGTTCTTGGTTCTCTAGTTTTCTGTGAGAGGGCTGCCTTGTGGTTTACATTTAGATTAAACCTATTACTAAAATGAATCTCCATAGAGGCAGACCCTTATTTCCCTGGGGGTATTTCTTAATTGATATTTCATAGGCCTTCCACTTCTCACATGCAAGTGGCATGTAGACTCAAGGTCAAACACAGAATGCAGTTTTCACCAGTATGGGCTGTTGTTATGTTTTCATAGAAATAAGAAAGAACAAGTTGCATAACATTACATAATTGACTTCCATTGTGTTTGATAGACAATTGATAGTCATCAATCAATCAACATCAATTTGCCCCAAAGAAATTGTATTTCTCCCATAACATATTCTCCTGGTGTATGGAAGGAAATCTACACCACAACTCAAAATCTTGAAGCTAAATTCTGAACGTTTGAAACTCAGTTTTCAATCTTTACGGCAATTAATTTGCACTTGTACTAATGAAATCACAAATGTTTACATGACTGGGGGTGTGTGGTTGAAGCGTTGGCTGGATGCGGGAGAGAATCAAGTTCCAGTTCTCTCTCTCCTCTTCACTGGAAGACAAACACAAACTTTAAAGAGTTCCCAGCTGCAGTTGGCCATTTAGGCATCGGATGGGAGAAGCAGCCCACCAGCCTGATTCTCTCCTGCATCCTGTCCATGCCTCAACCACACACCTCGTCTGCCACAATGTAAAGCTACAGCACTCACTCTTTCAGAAAGTTTCAGTGCTTAATTTTCAGAACCTCAGTGTTTTCTTGGGGGAGCAGATTGTAACTTCGGGTCTTGTCGGCTTGAATTTGATGCCCGGTAAACTAATCATATGTTACCTTTCACAAGGAAACTATTTTCATTGGCTGGACTTCAATCAGTCAATGGTACACCAGCAAAGCTTCAAACATTTTCTTACGACCAAGGAACCTCAAATAAGAGTACTAATGAACCTTTCAAAACATAGCTTCAAGCTTGGATTTCATTCCATACTGGTGCAGCAAGATCGTGTGGGCATTGCTTCCACCAGTGCTGCAATACTACTTTTCTCTGCTATCAGTCTTTGCCGGCTGCCTTTCAGTCGTCCATGGGGGCTTGGTGGTAAAAGCATGTTGTGGTGGAAGCAGTTCATATGACAGGCCTTGAGGGTAAGAATTAGCACTTGAAACACTCTATCACTGATGACTGTGTGGCTAACTGAAATAGACCACATATAACAGTATGTATCAGAGAAGCTGGAGGCCGGCCTTTGTTCTTGTATTGGATAGTATCTGAGATGTTTATCTCAAACTGGTGACCTAGCGAGAGGTAGTATGTAGGTTATTGTATCCAGACTGGCATTGGCATGAACTTTGAAATACTGATTTTGTAACTGGGTTTAAAACCTGCAATCTATTTTGCCAGCTTAATGCCAATTCAGCAACATCTGAAACATTGCAGTGGTTGTAAAGTAAGTGTGGGATAAACTGGCATGAGTAGCAAAAGGACAATCCATTCATGGCGCACTACTAAACCCCAATGGGTACATAATTAGCAGTGAGGTGGGGGTGGAGATTGGAGAAAATGGGAGCAACGACACAATAGAACAACTATATGGACAAGACCAACCTTCACAAACTGCCCATATGGATCACCCTGTCGGTAAGTCTATATACCTCTGCAAGGGAAAAGTTGGAAACATTCTAACCAGCTTTTACCAGGGCTACCTCTTCTAAGACGTCCTGAAAAGAGGTAGCACAGCAACAAACTGGTAGGGGAACTGCAATCCCCTCGAAGCCTTCACTTGGGTTCATCTCAAAATAGCTCACTATGGCTCCCTCAACTCCCAGCTCTGTGTTCAACCTCAGAAATAATTTGTTATTTGGCCATACTCCGCTCTGGGATAAGAGGCGGAAGTCATTGTTTTGTCTGACAGGCGGCTTTGCTTGTTCTCTGTAACAACCCCCCTTTCCCGTCTGCAGCAGAAGCCCTGTGTAATTACATCCACACCGTTCCCCTACGCTTGATATCACCGCTGACATCCTCTAGCAGAGCCCCTCCTCCCTCACTGCTATTGGAGAGCTCTCTCATGAGCAGCGGGCAATCCTGTCTTGTCTTCGATCCTGTGTGTAGTGCAACGGAGTAGATAGAGAAGGAGAGGGAGAGGGAGCGAGTGAGAAAGGAAAAAGGGGGAAGAGCATGACGACTGGAGACGGAACATGTCAAAAGTATCTCCACAACAGATGATAGAAGAAGACTGAATCATACAGTGGGATATTTGTTCAGCCTGTGGGGTAAGTGAGGAACTTACAGAAAAGAGAGCATTATTGCATGATTATGTACTGCCTGTGTAGACACAATATGATGAAAGAAACTGAAAAGTCTTTGCATCTTTGTGATCTGAAGTTAACATACTCTCACAGCACACTGTATGTTTTGCAACCTATTCAGCATTGGGGGAATGTTTTTCCACAGGACTGGAAGAGATTGGCTTACTAGGAATTAAATAATGATTCTCTCTCACTCATGTGAAGCCTCTAGTTATGGGTTTTGCATTGTTGGACTCTCAGGGGCAATACGATCCTCTCCTCCTGAGTTTGAGGGCTGCACCAAAGCCAGAACAAATGCTCTGCGACCTTATCAAATCCAGCTGTCACATTCTGCAGGCGTCCAAGTTTGCAAGAAGAATCTCATAGCATGAGGTTTTAACAAAGCTGTTCTCTCTCTCACACACAGATCACACACTGGTGCATGGACAGACACAAAACCACATGTATGCACACACAGATTCTGTATACAGCTTGCTAGAGTATGAAATGTATTCCCCGAAGCCTTGGGAAATATCTGATGTCCATGTGCACTAAAGAGCTCTGCCAAATCCAAATAAGTGTGTGTGATCTCACTCACATGTGCATGTTGGAGTGTGTTGCCAACCAATATATTCTAGTAGGGTTAACCAACAAACTAGGGCAGTACCAGGTAGACCTCTTGTGTGAGCTAGCAGCCTGTGACCCAGAGAGAGACAGGGAGAAAGATAGATAGATAGAGAAAAAGAGAGAGATTAAGAGAGAGATTAAGAGAGAGAGAGAGAGAGAGAGAGAGAGAGAGAAAGGGCGAGTGAATAATTCATTCAGGTTATATCCTAGTAATTCACTAAGGTTGTGGAGGAGTTGGAGTGCTTTCTCTCACAGTAAGTGACCATGCTCACGCTATTAACCAGCTCTGAGAATGCAGAACAAAACTTCTAATTTGAGAACTAGGGCAAACCGCTACCACGCTTGAACAGATGAAGGAATTTAAAGTACAGGGGACAATATGTTTGTTGCAGACTGTAGAATGCAAATGCTGAAAAACAAAAGAGAAAACTATCATCAGTTTCAGTAAATCCATATTAATATATGACAACCATACAAAAAATCTGTCACAATGAAATCTCAACTAAGTCTCAATCTCAGCTTTCTTTGATAGAATGACTTTCATTTCATTTCATTTCAAACCCATAAATGTTATCTCGGCATTTTTAGAATGATAAGTGATGGCTGATTTTAAATGTCTATCTTGTATAGAAGGGAAAATCCAACACACAGTAAGAGTCAACACTCTCCATGTGAATGTACTGTAAGTTCATTGTTAACTCTTCACATCACAGATGAAGTTTCAATGTAAAATCATGAATTTGCTAATTTACCAAATAGGAACATGTTAGTTTATGATATTGTGCATCCATATTAGCAGCTGTATCATTGATGTTCATTTTAAAGAGCATGAAGAAAGATGAGCCCACTAAGTATGTAGTGTGTGTATGACTAGGTGTGTGTGTGAAAGCATGTAAAAAGAACTTGCAGCATTTGGTCCATCTAAGTTTGAAAGACATGTGCAATTCATTACAGCCATTAATAGATATAATAACCAATTGTGCTATTCAATCACTATGTGATCTCTTCCTTTTCTTCAATTTGGTCACCAGCTCCTACTTGAGATTAGACTGTAAAGGTCAGCATTGAATGGCTTCCCGCATTGAATGGCCTCTCATCACCAGCTCAGACGCTCACACCAGTTCAGAGGCAGCCATGTGAAAGACCAATGATGCAGGACAACTCTCTTACTGTACATCTGATGAATTTATTTGTATTGAATTATTGCTAATTGTCCTATTTGTTTCCCCCTTGCAGACATTGGAGGGCATCTGTTGGAGCTGTGAGTCCAAGTCTAATGGTAGTAGTGCAGACCACTGTGGATTCAACTGTGCCAGAGTATGCTGTGAGGCAAATCTGAAAAGTGGAATGGTGTTGTCTCATTCTTACGAAGCTAGAAAGAAAAACAGAGCCTTGATAGGTACCGACATACAAATTTGCAATGAGGTACAGGCAGACATCTCTGCCATAACCTTTGAATAAGCCAAATATGTGAGGAATCAGCAAAAAGCCATGAGCACGGTGCCAAGGAACACTCCCCTCTTGGAGTTAGAAGACATATTGATTGTTTTGCCTCGCAATGCGCAGCGCTTTTTACTAATACAGTGAAGACCTAACAACAGTGAGGAAATTCCACCCATATACACAAGGAATCATAATTCTATGGGTTCAAGCTTCACTTTTGATTCTTGAGTGAAGATATAGGTGATGCTTAGAGTCTTCCTCATTTCTCATTAATGGGCTACGGACATCATGGAACCAACGTAAAGTTTAGTATCCAAGCGGACCCAAGCTGGACACTCTCCGGTGCACTCTCCATTATGGAATCTAAAGAGAGCGTGACAGGACTATCCACAGCTGCATTGGTGGCTATAGCCTGCAACACATTTGTTGCCATCCTCCTCCTGCTCCTCTTTCTTATTCTCTACCGAGCCTGCAAGGTGCCTTCTAGCCAAGAGAGGCTGCCAGTGCTGGCTCCTAATGCAGGACAAACCCAGCAGAGGAACGAGCACAAGTACCTGTTGACCTCCTGACTGGAGAAGGATGACACGACTCTAGCAAACATTCATGGCCTCAAAGCAGCCCCCCAGAGGAGAGGGGGAGAGAGAGGACTGAGGAAGCAGGAGGACTGACTGTAAGTCACTGTTACTGACTGTAACAATTGTGCTTGTCCTTCATTGTTTTCAAATCCAGCTACAGATCTAGTGGTAGAGCCAGTAGGTATAATGTTCAGAAATGGCTGTACCTCACAAAGGATCGCTTTTGGCGTGAGGCAACTATTTCTATACAGCTATACATCACTTTTCCCATCTGGCCCTTGTGTTGTGACAAAGTGCATGGTGGAATGCCGTGAATGTATACTTTTAACACCCACTACATAAGAAAATGGACATGGATGAATGAGAGTCAAATATGGGGGCAGAGAGGATGGAATGTTAGCAAAGCCTGGCTGGCCTGTTGTTGGAGGAGTCTAAATTTATCCTCTCATTTCATACTGTCCTGGAAAAAAGAGAAAATCAGTCTATTGCTGGGAACAGTGACTTCAGCCTGTGTGCAGTGTGTGTGTCATTGTCACTCAGAAATACCAGCGATCTGTGAGGCATAGCGACTTGCTGAGGGTGTTACATAAGAAATAGAGAGGCTTAGCTGAGCTTTGTGTCCTCTTCAATACGGCCCTCACATTGGCATCTGGTTGTGGCTGACAATGATGGCCCACTCACACTGGAGTGAATGACAGGACTCTCACATAGGGCGTTAAATAGAAAGTCACATAATATTACGGCTTGAGGAAATGTAGTGATAAAACTGGAACAGAAACTGTCTGCATTCCACACCCCACCCCACCACCACCCACCCAACCAAGAACGATTGACGTGTGTTTCTCCAACTTCAGACTCAACAAGGCATGATGGACAGTCAGAAGATATAACCAAACAATGATTGTGATTTTTATTATGTGTGCTTAAAGTTGACAATACATTTCAGGCATTTAACTGATGGTCTTATCCGGAGCGACTTAGCATTGAGTAAGCAGATAGGGTTTCAGGGTTGTTGTTGCTGAAGGACACATTGCTGTTAATGGACATATATAATCTCTTACCGGGAACGGGAACTCTCTCTAACCACTAGACCACTCTGCTACCCAGCCTAGATTTCAAACCAGAGACTTTTCCATTAACCTGCAAACAATAAACACAACAAAGTACAACAAACAACCCTTCGCCCAACCCTGCACAATGCTTCCCATTAGCGCAGTACTATGGTAATTGCTACAGCTGTATTCTCACGACTACCCAGTGGCCACAGTCATTTATTATATTGTGTCTTTGAGAAGAGAGATGCGATGTGATCAACTAAACTTGAGGAGATTAAGTAATGAATCACAGTTGAGGGGGAGAGTGCTGCATGTATACACGGTGAGACAAAGCAGCGAGGGGAGAGGGAGCCTGGGACGCTGTGGCAGCATTTGATTCCAGTCGAGCCACAGAGCGCTGGGTGCCACTTTACTGAAGGACAAGATCATTAAGAGAGGGAGACAGGACTGGAGAAACAGGAAGAATAAAGATGGGAATTACAGTGACTCATATCAAAGTTCCCCCTTTAGATGGGATATTAAAAGGCTCCTAGCTCATCACTGGATGGCTGCCCAGGACTGTTTGCGCTAGCCAAGACAAGTCGTCTGGGTACAGCCCATAAATGCTCAGTCTATTACGCTAATTCACCTCTGTGTTCACTTACAGTAACTCTCCCCCCTCACTTATAGCTTAAACAAATTGTACAAACCATACAGAAGAGGTTAACAAAATCATTCTAATGTTGATTGTCTGACATGTATCAAGGACTGAGAATAAATAAACAGGAAATGCCCAGTGGAGAGAGAACGAGAGTATGAACAGTTTGAAATAAATATATTCAAAATTCACCCATGTTTTTGTCGTTAAATCGATTGCATGGATTCATGTAAGATTGCTGTTGATTACTGTTGCACACACAACGAACAAAGACTGGGCCTTTTATGCATGAGAATAAAGGAATACCATGTTGCTGTGTTCGTGAGAGTCACTTTAAACTGAGCTTGGCTCTGGTTCCCTCAGCAGACTCAGTAGCTTCTCCATCTTGGCTATTTCCACTTCTGGACCCTTGGGCAGCTCCTGACCTCTCTTCTCCTACACAACACACACATACACACACACACGCATGCACACACACAGAAATCACTTGACCCTATGCTCAGATCCAGCACTGAGGCAGACCAGCAGGCAGAAGGTAGACATTGCAACATGAGAAGAACAGCAAAACTGGAAATGGATGCAAGACTAAGGTCAGTAGTAGCAGAGTGCCCATAGTATTCTATCATATAAATAGTTGTTCCTCACCACATTGTGGAACCTGCTTTGAGGAAATACAGCTATTGCCAAAACTGAACCATAGTGAAGAGCAAATTCAAGGAGATCTTCCAATAACAATACCATGTTATTTTTATTGGTGCATTAAACCAACAACTAATTTTCCTGCATTGCTGTAGTTAATCCTCCCTCTCTCTCGGTGGATATTTAACAGGCCTCTTCCTTATCAAGGCCCCTTGACTATAGTTACAGGCCTTTCTGAGACCTGAATCACACTTTAATTAAATAAGCCAGATACAATCTTGCAGATTCAACACAGCTTCACAATCAGATGATGATGTAAAAATATTTTTTTACATAGAGAAAAATATGTTATGGACTACCCTTATGGGTAGATATGTGCAGTATTAAGAGGCATTAACTTGATAGAGAAAATCTAAATTGTTTTCAAGAGCAAACAGGTAATTCATATTAATCTGTCTAAATCATAGCTGTGTGTGTTTTCAAACACTGTGGGTTTCTAACCACGGCTAGATAATATTGTTTATAGAAACTGGCTGGAGATGCTCAGATCAAAGAAAGATAGAGTGAGGTGCAAAAAGGCAAAAAAAATCCCAAACTGGTAAACAGTTACCACTCTCAAAACTGTGTCTTTATCTAACAGCCAGCATTAATATGTTTATGTCCTTAGCTGCTAGTTACATTAACATTTTACTGGCTAGTGTTGTCTGTTTTCAGGTTGAAAATAAATAGCTAGGTAGGATTAGTCTGATGGGGTGCCTCATGGAGAAACGGCTTTCAAGGTATTTTATTTTAAAAGTAGAACTATACGAGAACGATGCTCACAAAGCTGTTTCTGTTTCTCTTAGCAGTGATCATTGCTAACTGGGCAAA
>CABFOQ010054796.1:4147-20854 GCA_900660455.1 Gephyroberyx darwinii | reverse complement strand
ATATGGGTTAAACTTGGGCTGCAATATGGGTCCCAAGTGGGATGGTCCGCAAGTTCCACACTGGCCCCACCTGTGTTCGCCCATATGGGCTTGCTACGTGGGACCCATGTTACTGAACCCATATGGGTCACACATAGTGTTCCCAGTTCCAGCCCATGCCTGCATATATCCCTTATGGGGCCCACACAATTTGCCCTTTTCAAGCCCATGCCCACTTGGTGCCCATGTAGCCCACATTTAACCCATATGGGGCCCACATGCCCATAAATGAATGAATACACCAAGGTTTTGAGAGATTGGTCCGTTGGTCAACTTAGCTGTTAAGTGATGAGAACATAGACACCAAAATTATCTCAAAAGTGAGAAAATCAGAAATTGTAGCAGCTCTAAAGCTAAATGGTGAGTTTCCATAAGAAGTGAATGGGAGACTGTGTACAGCGTAAAATTACTACGCAGCAGATGAATACGTGGTTGCTCACCTGAAATGGTTCCAAAAATACACCTGGCTACAGCAGCTGTATTGAGATAATGATGTTACATTTTTTAAAATGTATTAATCTATATGTCATATAATAAAAGCCACCAACAAATTTTTAATAACTAAAAGGTCAGTGTTCTTACTTTGGATAATGCTAGTGGCCCACTATCACTCATTTTTCCAGCATATATTTCCAACGTAAGGTATGCTAAAGTGTTAGCATGGAGTCTACTATCACTCAACATAGTGAATGCTAAAGTGTTAGCATGGAGCCTACCTAAAGGGATAATCTACCAAAAACTCGGCGTATTCCTTCTACAAGGTAGAGCGAGTGTGTGTGTGTTTTGGGTGAAAGTGAGAAAATAAACTAAACATGAAATGTGTTTGGATTCACTTGTGGTATAAAACATTTAAGTCACAAAGAGATGAACATAAGAAATGGACAGAACCACGGAGCTGTTGGCCTTGGCGGAAAGTGACAGAAAGAGAGAGAGAGAGAGAGAGAGAGCGAGTGTGGGACACGTTGTGATGGGTGGAACCAGCCTCGATGCAATAACAGGCCTTCTAATGACAAGGCTTCTTGGAGTTTGAAGGTATAAATATCCTGAAAAAATCCTGTTTGAGGAAAAACCTGGAAAGAATCCACCCTCTAGGTTAAAATGAGAGGGTGGATGGAAAAGTTATGTGTGTGTGCGTATGGGGTGCAAGGGGTGTGGGTGGGGGGTTGGGGAGCAGTAATCCACACACTGGGTGGACAGTGTTTCTTTCTGAATGGGCCACTGTGCCACAGATGTTTCCCAATTTAACCATTTTAAACATCATGCCATGCCTGACATGTCAAGAAGACAGTGGGGGATTTGCTTTTTCAAAATGTAATCTGTTACAGTAATGTAATGTTTACTTTTTGCTATCTTACAAGTACCTGCAGGTGCATCAAAAGAATCTCTAATTTTGTAAATTTCCCTTATGGATCAATTAAAATTGATTGAATGAATGAGTGAATGCAATGGATTAAAGTAAAATGTTCCTGCTTAGATTACTGTAATCCTGTTACATGTAATCTGTTACTCCCCAACCCTGGATTTAGCCCGCGGTGTAAAATCCTGTTTCTGCTGAGCAAATACCAAGACAGATGTTCAGCCCTGCCAAAAGTGCTGTTGACACAAGACTGGCGACAGCAAATGGATGAAAATAACAGGAACCGTATTTAGACGGAGAAATCCTTTTGGTGTTTCTTGTGCTGTTCTACTCAGAATAGACACGGCGTGGCAGAAGGCTGTTGCCAGAATGAGCGTTTTTCCAAATAACCTTATTTACACCTGTTATTAAAATGCAATCTGTGTCGGGATACGCAGTGACAAAGATGTTCTCATTGTCTGTCCATCTTTCCATCTGTTCATCGTCTTCTACCGGCATGATGACGTTTCTACCCGCAGTGATGACGTTTCTACCTGTGGTGATGGGTTAAAAGGAAATATTGTAGCTGGAAACAGGCACAAATAGAAAATAACTCACCACACATTCAGTATTTGGGAGTATTAACAATACAATATGTCTGGAAAAATGCATTATTGACAATGTTTTATATGATGACTGACTACTTAACATGTAGTCCCTCTGCTACTAGAGAATGTGTCTGTTTTATGCATATACTTTGTGTACATGTGATATGCTTATTTGTGTGTGTGTGTGTGTGTGTGTGTGTGTGTGTGTAAAGGATGAGCAAAAGGTGTTTTTCCGCCTGCATCTCTACAAGCAAGAGGCTCCACTCATATAAACAAACGTGCTTAAAAGCTTGACTCTAAGAACAAGAAAAAACTAATGTCAGCTAGCTTCACGAGTTGTAAGACGCCTGTGCGCTTGGGTTGCTAAGGTCCTGAAATGTCACTGGGCAAAGTGATCAGGGACATTCATTCTGAAGTTGAGCTTTTGGTTTTTCTAGAGCTGGATAGCGCTGAAAATTGGCTTTTTCATACATTATTGTGATTATTTGGTATGGAATTTGTTGCAGTGTGAGAAATGAGACCCCTTCACACCCCCATGTTTACTGAAAGAGGCCCCATAAGACCAGTTTCAGACATAGTAAGAGAAAAACAGCTTAGTACAGTGCCAGACATCAACCAACACCAGTAACCATAATGGGACTATAGAAAGATGTCAACCAACACCAGTAACCATAATGGGACTATAGAAAGATGTCAACCAACACCAGTAACCATAATGGGACTATAGAAAGATGTCACCCAACACCAGTAACCATAATGGGATGTAGAAAGCGTATGTAGTATATCTACATCCTCTCAGACCACACTAGTTGGACCAAGCTCCTTTGCCGGAGGGTTTTGAAATGAGCGAGGGTCAGCTGTGTATGTGATAAGCCGTAGTAGGCAAAGGAATGAAAGCACTTGGGGAGCGGATCAGCTCAAAGCCGCTTTAATCTCATAATCTTTAATAGAGTAGCTCTTGTTAGCCGGGGTTTGGCCCTGGAGGCAAACTCCTCTCTGTCCCTGCACTTCTGTTATTGCCTATTAGCATCGCATCAACATGCACGGGTGCAGCCTCGCTCACAGCTGTGGACAGTAACACACACACATACACACATTTACACATAGCACGCTGATGCCAGAAGCTGATAAACAGAGGCAAGCGCTATCTAACAAACTCTAGTTGGATAGTAGATTTAAATAAAAGAAAAGCTTTAACTAAATGCTAAATTGAATCATTCAGGCAGCTAACGCAGATAGCATGCTCTCTCTCATCTCATTACTACTGTGGTTTCTAATAAACACCCAGTTAAACACCCCTCCTTTCTGCCTCCCCCATCTGGCTATCCAATCAACCCATTGCAGTGCTCCTCCGGCCCCGTCGAGTGCATACAACTACTTTACCATTCATCTCTCTGACAATGACTTCCACCAACCACTGGCCAGATTGCCACAGAGAGGCATTATTGATTTAGACACAAGGTGGTCAATTAGGCTGAGAGCAAATACCTTACCATCAGGAAATGACATACAGTTTATATGAAATCCGTTCCGTTCATTAAGAAGCTCTGGTTGGTTCATTCAGTTTGTCACTGCACTTCCCATTCATCTGCCTTTGCATTCACTGTCCCGCAGCAGTGTGTGAAGGCAAGGCACCACAGGTCATTTATCCTATCAGAATGAAACATTTCTTTTGTATTATGACTTGTTATTTACATATTCACTAGCTAGCTATTAGCTAACTAGCTAATATTTCATATAAAAATGCACAATTTGCAGTGTGAACACTTTTTCCCTCAGTGGATAAAATGTGCATTTTCCTGTTTAACTCTGGTAAATAACTAAATAGCTGGCAACTTACTGGTGAAGAGTGTGTGTTTTGACAAATTATTTATAAAGTACTACGTTTATGGCAAACACCTCTGATTTTTCACTGTTCTTTCAAGTAAAACACCCCATAAAATACAGAAGACAGACGATATGACAAAAGATTCAGCTGAAACAAAATACAGGAAATATGTCATATTGAGAAAATGCCAGGTTTGTTTTTGTTGTTTGTTTGTTTTGTTTTTTTTAGCTAATTTTGTGTTTGATGCACTTAGTATAAACTATTATTATAACTATTATTATCTATTCATGTTTTTATATTCTATATAACTACTATGGTGCCTCACCTAAAAATAATTATTACGCTGATTAGTCCGTTCATTAATAAATCCACTGACTCCCATATTGACTCCTCCCTAACGTGTTGGTTTTACTGTTAGTGTTTCATGCCCGGCCTCCTTTGGAACTAATTGGCGAAGTGTTTTAAGCGTTATATAAATAAAGTTGACTCGACTCACTCACTGACCGACTCATCCTCTGCCTCATTCATGTTCCCTGACCTCTGCAGGTCACATCAGTCATGATGTAGATGTGTGTGTGCCTCTGGCCAAGGCTGTGAGTCACCGTAAGAGGATCAGCGGCCTCATTAAAGCGAGCAGCCAGCCACTCCCTATCAGCACCAGCAGGACTAAGCGACTGCCTGTGGAGATAAGTGCACATCAGGCCGAGAGGCAAGCTTGTTTATGGTGCCCGCAAAGAAAGAATGAAGAGGCTTTTACGGCCTCAAAGTATGGCCTGCATTGTGTGCTAGCATCTTAAATAGGATAATCCAGCACCAAATATAGATATTTGAATAAATACATTTATATTTGTGTGGAAAAATTAATTCAATGGATACAAATCTCTGTAATGAAATTATTTTTATTTATTTATTTATTATTTCTTTTAATTCATCATTTATAATATTTTCTTATTTCTTCCTTTGCATTGAGCTCTTTAAATATATTTTAACTGTCTGCTATTTTATTCAATCGTGTGAAGAAAAAAGGAAAATAGATAAACAAATATATGTGAGCCACAATTAATAAAATAGCCTAATCCGTCAAATAAATTAACAATTTAAATGCAAAGTAGGTAAATAAGAAAATCTTAAATGTGGTGAAAGAAAATAAATAAAACAATGAATGGATTGCAGCTTTTTTTTTTTGTAAAATAATGAAAAAACAAAATGCATGAATTAGTCCAAGAAGTACAGAGAGCCAGAGACTTGTGTAGGAGGAGATAATCCCTGGTCCTGCAGAGGTCATCACTTACTTAATATTACTTAATGCATGTCTGTAACTGGATAATAATAAAACATCTCCAATGATAAGCATGCATTTTCGTCTGCTGTAGTCTCAGAGTAAACGTCTGTGATTGGCAGTGATTTTCCAAGGCTCAATAAAAGAATGAACTAAAAATGGAACGAGTGGAATGACTAAGTAAAAATGAATCCATTCATCAGCAAGCGTGTTCTTCATCATTTTCATTATGAGATTAACAATGGTGGCCAGACCCAGCCAATCTCATCAGAACAGTCTTCAAATCAATTCTTCAACTGACAGGTAACCCAGTGTAGAGCAGCTTGTAGGGGTAATGTGATCCTGCGATTCATCAATAACCTGGCAAGCAGAACTCTGGACCATCTGGAGCCATGCAGGTTGTTGGTTTTTGACAACTGATACTGATACTGATAATGATGGACTGAAGCTGCCAGTAGTTGATATTTTATTTATATTTGATCATTTTCATGCCCAAAAATCCAGAAGTATTCAGTGTTTCCCCCCAGAACTTAATTCTCACCAGGGTGGAAAAGCCTCTGAAACAGCATTTTGACCATCATGAGACACTAAAACTCTACACTCTTTCTAATGAAATAGTTTGAGGGGGGTTAGCAGTTCCAGGTTTTCTAGACTGACACCTTGAAACTGTTGAGGAAAATCCTCCCACGCCACACTGGACTCATTTCTCTGGTCAGACAGACTGATATAAGCAGGTGCCAGGTCAGAGGTGGATGACACTGACAGGCCGATAAAAGGTCAATATCAGCCTGTTGATGTATCGGTCAAACCCTTCATTTCCTCATTATCTACCTGTCTTTGGGCTCTTCATCCTGCACGTTAGAGCTCTCCTCAGTTTGTGCCAACCCTTGACTGGGGATATCAGATGAGGCGAGAGAATGGGAGCGTGTGTGTTATTTTTGAGCAGGTCTTTGTGCATGTTTCTAGGAGACGAACGATGTAGCGAAGGTCTAATGATGTCTGAAAACACAGTGACCGTCAAAGATTATAAGACAAGGCATTTATTAAAAAAAAATCTCGTCTTTGTGTAATTTGTTATTGCTGGGGAAAAATGATGTGCTTCCCTCCGCACTACAGGATATGAATCAACCTCGAGACGCCCCGTGCCCGTAACCGGAGTCTGATGACAATCTAACATTACAGTGTAGCCTAAACGGTGGTATGGTGGACCTGCAGTTGGTCATCATTATAGGGCAAACAACCACCAATAATAAACACAAATCAGTTACATTTCAAGAAAAGCATAAATGTATGCTTTTTCCCCTTAAGGTCACATTGAAATGCCATTTTCAGATCATATTGTGCCTTTATTTTGACGTTTCCAGTTGAAACAGGATGTTGAGGCCGGGACATAACGCATCATTCAAAAGTGCCTGTGGTATTTTATTTGATGGGAGGAGTGGGATAGCTCAAAAAACTGTGATGGTATTATCTGTTGGAATTATTATGTACGCCTAATGGTACGCCATGAAGTAAAAAAAAATGCAAAATGACGCCATCTTGCAGGAAGTGAGAGTAAAAATATGAGAAATAGAACCTTTGCCATGTATTGTTAAATAGGTGTATATTATGGCATAGAAAATTAGTTAACAAAGTGAAAAATAATTTTTTATTTCATCCTTATATAACTTAAATCGGTTTGATACTACTTACTGAGATGTGTACAATGAATTTATGTCATGAAGATTCATGTCAGGCTGAAAAGGTGGTAGACTCTGTCAACACCAGTAACCAAAAAAATGGCTGGATAAACTGAATTTACATCCCTGATGACAGATCAGTTTGGTGGGTAAAACAGGAAGTGGCCGTGGTCAGTGGATGAAAAACTTAGCTTCCTGACACCTGGCAGAAAAATCTCTGCAGTGCTCGTGGTTCGGACTGCACTGTAGCAAACAGTTTCCAACAGTTCTTTCCAATACGTCTCCAAGCTTTTGATCGGCCCACTGATTTATAGGAACGTACCTCTCGCTTTTTGCTGCAGTGGGTATTGATGTTCCTTTTAATTTTCTGCCTCTGCAGCACAGAGTTCTAAGTAAAAGATTTTGTGATGGAAGATGGATTTTTTTTTTTCTTATTTATAGGGTGGGAAACAAGGTAACACACACACACTCGAGGCAACTGGAGTTGACTGTCTCGTCTCGCCACTGCACTGCATCTTTTGATGATCGATCAAAAAGTATGAGGGCTGTTTTCTATGGGTAGAATATGAGTTACTCAGCAAATATGTGCGCACCAACTTTGCCAACATTCGACACACACATACACACACACACACACACACACACAGAGCAGACGCCCTCCTCGTCTTGGCAGCGACAGGCATAACTGTCATCTTTAATGGGCCTGGTGGAGGAGAGGCTGCATTTGGACTGCCTTCTATAATTCATCTGAATGCGTGTAAATTCATGCAGGCTGTGTGTGTGTGTGTGTGTGTCAGACTGTCAAAACACTGTAGCTAGCAGAGCAGCCCGACAGCATCTCCTTGAAGGGTGAACCATCTAAAGCGCATCTAAAAGCACTTCATGCCGTTTCACGAGTCTGTATGTAACATCAACAGAGCTGCAAAATACTGCCCCTCCACCCCCTCCGCCAGTCTAGCTGGTGGATTCAGAAATTAACTCATCACTTTAGTTTTTACTGAGCAGCCAAATGGATTCTTTTGATAGTAAAGAGCTTCCACTTACATAATAGCTGGCCCCTTTACCAGTCAGAGCTCCGCTTTTAGCAGGAATGGTGGACGGTGTTGAACTCCCACCGCGTACAGAAAGTTAGCGTTTCCAAACGTCACACTGCATACGTACTGTGACATTTAGAAACCGCCCCCATCTCTGTTGCAGCCCCTCTTTGTGATTTAGGCACATAAGATGTGTGCATTTTTACATAAGAAAATCTTGCCAAGTGCCGTTTTAAAAAAGGAAAACTATCAAATGACCGCGATTCTATATAAATGAGTAACACTTGTCTGTTTCCTATAAATCACCTACACATGATCTACATCAGAGATCACCAAACCCAAAGGCATGTGAGCTCCCACAATGCAACACGTTCCAACTTTTGTTGTTGTTACAGTCTTCTTCCCTATCTCTGTCTCCAGGACTCCTGAGGAAACATAATCACATAAGAGCACATCCCCAGAACCTTCACAGAGAGTGCCTTTCCCCTGATCTATCAGTAAAGCCGAGGATGTAAGGAAGGTCAGGCCTGAGGATATAGTAAGAGATTACATGTTGTATATGTATAGATTATTTTAAGAGGAAGAATAAATGTATCAAAACATTTTGATTAATGTTCATTTTCAACGCTAGTCCTTGTTATGATGTTATATTGGATTTACCGGGGAAGAAATGCTCACATCTGCCTCTTAGTGGTAAGTAGTGGGTGGGAATTTTGTTGGCTCTGATATCTCCCGCTTGGCATCACAAATTGAATAAGTGCTTAGCTAATATGAATCAGTTTTATTCACACTAACAGACCCTTTGCAGGGGCATTCTCAATGACACAGCAACCACACCTGACACCATGTGGGAAGACCACTGACCAGTTCACCGCCTCATCACTATACAATAACTTTACCTCTATAACTATAATATATACTAATATAACATCAACTTATAGAGGCCTTGTAAACCTACATGAACAAGTGAAAAAGGCATTCATTAAAATAGTGTTATTAGTGTTAAGAAAAAATTCCAATTGCAGTCAACGTTTAGGGAATTATCATATGACGCTAATGTCTAGCTATCTAAACTAGCTAAGCTAGCTAAGCTAGGTAACGCCAGGTAAATCAACAGCTGTGTAAACAAATCTGTGAGCCTTCTTTTGCATTGCTAAGCAACAAAAGCAGTAGATGGTGTTGTGTATGCAGCAATCATTAAGACGTTTCTTTCTCTAAAGTTGAGTAAGATTTCTTGTCGACCCTTACTTGTATAGCAGGAAAGTTATACCTAGTTAAAATGACTCACCGGCTATCAAATGATCTGAGGAGACCCTGGACTGCTTGCTGTCTGCCCTGACATCGTTGCGATTGCTTGAGGCTATCCATACCTGCCCTCTTTTTTTCAACTGCTACAACTGCTAGCTCTGCTGCTATTGCTCCCTCCACCTAGACATAAAACCCACAGCTGATGTCATTTATGTTTAATGAAAGCTATCGTAAACACAAACTTCCAACTAGGAAAAAACATTCGCGTTAACCTCCTAGTGGTAATTCTAAATAGGAAATATGGGAACCTTTTGAAGGCTCCAATATCTCCCAACTGATGGTACATGTAACGGAAGTGTGTCAAACATGGCTGCCGTGACTCTAATAAAAACAATTTGAACAAACAACATCCCCATTCCCTTAGTTATTTTGGATAAATCGCACACTGATTGTAAGGGTTGCTTTAATTACGCAGCCTACACCAGCTACACATAGCTGTGTTCAACGACCATTAGAAGTATGTTATAGGTTGAAATGATTGACCTGACAAAGTGACATGACTGGGAAAGTGGGAATTAACTGACACTTGAGTTACTGAGATGTAACATCTAGGTAGCACAGAGCGTGGAGAGTGCGTGAACAAATGACAGTAAAAGTGATGAGCACACCAACCTTTGGCAAGGAAATTAATTAAAATATCAATTCCATGCTTGAATCACATTTTCTCCTCTTCTTCTTCCACTGCAGCACAAAGTAGCTCCGTGCCATTGAGTTCCTAAAATGAACCAGTCCAAAAAAAAAACACAGTGCCCAATGTTATTTCCGACCAAAAGCACTTGAATGCACGACGAGACATATTTAACTGGGAACTGTGAATTGGGAGTTTATGAGGAGCCCTTGAAGGCAGCAAGAGTATACCTTTGGGGCTAGCTGCTGGTCATCACCGGTTCCCAGCAATGCTCATGGAAGTGAACTCTGATGGGCTGGGCAGTGAAGTCTCTCTGGCTGCCTCTCACTTTGGGATGAAAGCTGACAGCATGTAGGCGTATTACACATCCAACCATACCGGCACTGGAGGGGGAAAACAGCCGAGACCATGCATCTGGCTTTTTCTCTGTCTATATCTCTTCCTCTTCTGTATTCTCTGTCAATTCAATTCAATCCAAAGGTGTTTCTTTTATTTACACAAAAATACAAAAGTTCTTATTGCCAAAGGGAAAACAGCAAAAAAGATTCCATTAGCAACTATGAAAATGTGACATTTACAAAAACAAATTTATCAAATCTGCATTCCCAGTGTGGTTTTTCTATTATTGTCCTTCCTGTGTGACATTGTGTCAGGTTAATGTATGAATTAGTGACACAACGTTTTATTCTCCTATAAGTTATTTTTGCATTTGAAAGGTCCCTACCTTGTCTCGCTCTTTCTTGCTTACTTAGTCAGAACATGTTTATTAGTGTGACAGGTATACTTGTGTTTCCAAAGCACCCATAAGAATTAATATTAATATAAAATGTACACAAGTAAAAGCAAGTTTATATAGGTAGACAATATTTACAGGTACTTTAACAGAACAAACAACAGACTTTCTTTCCAGAGATTTGTAGCATATAAGTATAGGGTTTTCTTTTTCTTCAAGCCAGTCGCAGGTGTATCTGGTTTTATTTTCTTTATGGATTTGCTCTGTGAGTCAAGTTGTTCCAGACCAATAGAAAATGGCCTAGTTCCACTCTGCACACATTGTTTGGGGCACTTCTGTGGACATGTAATATGTTTTTACTAAGCTCATTATGTAAGGTCTCTACTGGTGTTTAATCCTAGGGTTTGTTTTGGAAGCCAGTCCTTCTGGTCACCAGATTTCACTGCCATAAAGTGAAATGGGCATAATCACACTTTTCTCTCTCTCTCTCTCTCTCTCTTATATTTTCTTTTTCTGAGACAAAGTATTCTGCTATTGTATAATTTCTTTTCAGAGGTCTGTATCAGCCAAGTTTAGGGCTTATTCTTTGATTTATTTGAATCAATGACAAATGTATCTGTATTTAATTTTGTCATTAATTGGTTGGATGTACCTTTAGGTCAGGGGCATCAACTCACTAAGCCCTCAGCTATGACAAAGTCTCTGCATCTATCTGCATCATTTGCCATCAAAACTTTCAAACCTGCATATATAAATTTACTAAGAACGTAAGTATGACTGAACAGATATGATCCAAAACAGATAATAGATATGCCTTCCAAATAGATGTTTGCCGTTTTTAGCTTGATCTCTACTCTCCATTACAATTATAAAAAGTACAAGATCAAATTTTGACTCAATGAGGCTAAGATATGGCAAGTGCTCATACCTTGCCAAACTCAACTAACGCCTGTGGGTTTCTCTCATCAACCACACGAGACGTAACTGAGTTATCGCGATGTTTGAAGGTAGGAGAGGACGAAAACTGCCAGTGTATGATAAGTAACGGGAACAGTGTAATGTATGGTAAAGTAAATAAAGTAATAGGAATACTTTTGAAACAAGTAATGGAAAAATAATGATATATTTCTCCTTTTTAGCAAGGAGCCCAACACTGTTTATTTTCTCTGTGTGTGTGTGGGGGTCTCTCTCTCTCGCTCTCTCTCTCGCTCTCTCTCTCGCTACCCGGGACGCGGTCGTTAGAGAGGTGGGCGTGGCGTCGTAGCTAGGGAGTGACGTAAGTCGGAGCTGTTCAAAGTGGTGTGGTGCTGAAGAGGAAAAACTCTCCCTCAGTCAGTCAGTCTGTCAGTCCGCAGCCATCAACTGGTCGGTGTATCGCTGGATTTCAGAGCCTCGAGCGCTCACATATCGCGTGTTAGGAGCGTACAGACGAGAAAAAGCTATCGGCAACATTTGTACCCCAACAGCGAGAGATTCCCAACAAGTAAGTCGCCTCTTTCTCTGTCTACATATGTATCTATCTATTAGTTCTGGCGGAAAAGCAACAAGGGTGGATTCTTTACACCTTCTTGGCTCGTGTACCGTAATAGCCTTATAAGTGAGCATATTCCCGGTCATTTCGCGTGGTTCCCAGAGCAGCACAGATATATACCTCGGTTATCCTGTAGCGCGTGCATCCACTGAGGCGAGTAATTGTCTTAAAGCCGCGCCTAAATCTTTCCCTCGTTGCTGCCCGTGCCTGCCTGGGGTAAAACATTTGACTCATATTTGCATGAGTAAGAAGGATCCAATGGTCCTAGATACTCTCTCTCTCTCTCTCTCTCTCTCTCAGTTCAGTCGTCTTCACTGGCATGAATGGCATCAGAACAGAGAAGCCACAACACACAACTGAATAAAAATAAGAATTGACTTATGCATAGCATAGCAATAATCACCACTGTCTGCCTGTCTGTCTGTGTGTGCGCGCGTGGCTCCAGCGCACACCAATGAAATAGAGCCATTACAATAAAATACTATTACTGTAGCTGATTATTCTAGCTTCAAATGATACAGATTTTTTTTCTCCAGTTTGTTGACCCCATTGGTTGTACTGGGAGACGGCAGCAGACATACTGGGGATGTGCATTGCTTGCCAACTGGTCAGCTGCTCAGGCTGGTTCTGTGCATCTGTCACTGTCTACATGGCTGTTTTGTGAGATTACCTGGTAAAAACCAAAAAAATATGAATCTGTTGAGAGAGAGGCGTGTTTTTTTTTTTTTAAATATATAATCCAGAGCTGCTAGGTGTGGCTTGGCTGGCCTCTCTCCTCTCAACCCCTCTGCTCTCTCTCCTCTCTCCTCCTTTAGCCTGCTGTCTCTGTTTCCTTGCTTTGGCTGATGTGGTGAAAAGGAGTCAGGCAGGAGCTGTGAACCTCTTTCGTTTCCATGCACACACACACACACACACACATATATACTGAAAGAGAAGACATTCATTCACTGGCTCTTTATTGTAGCTCTCTTTTAAAGGTATACACTGAATACACTTTTCCCAGTATTTGTCAAATCTCACTCCCTAAGCTACAATGAAATAAAAAATTACTTTTTCACCTTTGTTAGCTAATTCTAATAACATAAGGTAGACAATAAATGCCAAAAAAATCACAGATTTTTTTCTCATATTTTTATATTAAAATTCCATTACTTTGAGTTCCTGGAAAATGGTGTTAGTGGTTACTTCATGGTGTACTAGTAGGCGTACTTAAAAATTCCAACCAATAGGCTAATCATATCACACATTTGGGGTTCGCCCCCCAAAAACCCTGTGTGGGTCCTGGTGGCTGTTTTTTTAATTCATCTTGAAGAATCTGGAATTCGTGATGGTTCAAGATTATGAAGCATTTTTGAGCAGTCCCTCCCCCTTTTGTCCCGCCCCCAGCAACCTGTTTCAACTGGAAGTACATCAAAATGACTGATATCAAGACACCGTCACGATGCCGTTCCCTTGTGACTCGGGGGGCAACTTTGCATATTGGTGGCCACAAATGGCACAAATGGCAGTCAATGAACTGCACACAGCGCTCTCGTGTTTACCAACCGGGCCGGTCTGTGATGCTTCATACCAAAAGGAAAGAGGAAATCCTAATGCCTAATGCTGTTTAAGAGAAGTAGTTGCAGATTTAGTGCTTGCCTTGCTGTATAGCTACACATATAGGCCATGTGGATATTTGCAGGGTACAGCTCAAGCTTTGAAGTTAATCATTCCTGCCATTTTACCACATATGTGCATCTGGATGGGCCTTCATCCCAAGTCTTGATTCTGTGAATAAGGATGAGGTATTGGAAGACAAGAAGGCTTCACACATCATCTTAAACATACATTTTGATCCTAGCTTTTTACATTACAGTCATTTAGCAGACACTTTTATCCAAAGCGACTTACAAAGGTGATAGTTGACACTATGAGTGGATCGAGCCCACAACCCTGAGACTGAGAGTCTCATGCTCTACCGACTGAGCTGTCCAGGCCAGTTCGGGTCACCTTTCACACAAGGTCTTAACATCCAAGTATCTCGTACACATTGTGTATTATTGTTTCTATTGCTTTAAAGCTGCCCTAGTCAAGATGTTTATAGAAAAATACACTCATCAGCCTAAATCACAATGTGGGGCTGGGAGAAGAACGTCCAATTTCCCACTAATTGAGATGCTGTAGATTCCTCCCCATTTGCCCAAATTAAATGTTTTCGGGTATGGTCACTTCCCCACCCACAGGAAGTGACGAAATCCAAAACAGCAGTGAACGTTCAGTCCAGAGAAAGCTGGACTCAGACCAGTGTTAGATATAAATAAAGCTTGATTGATTGATTGAATCGGCCTCAGGCTCGGTTTCTGTTCACTAACACAGCCAGCAGGTGGTTGAGGGGAGCTGGCAGGTCAGACAGGACAGGCTGGGTCGGTGGGCGGGGCTTCTATGGGCTCCTGGAGCGCTGTGACACCTGATATTGGAGGATCTGGTTTCTCTACCTGTGTGCAGGTGGAAAGTCATCAGTAATACACAGATGATCAGCTGTAGAGGGTGCAGTAAGTGTGATCATGATCTGCTCTGAACTGCAAATCAGCTAGTCACATCGACTAATGTTTTCATTTCGGGAGGACCTGTGAGGTTAATGTGGCAGCCTGCTTTTAGGGATTCTTGCTCAAGGACACTTCAGCAAAGCGGATGCTTGCTGTCACCAGCTATCATCTCCCTAATCACTACACCACCCCGCTGCCCTTCAAATGAGAACACCTAGGGCGCGGTATAATCAAGAATGTAATGAAGGCAAACGTTTTGATGTTATGAATCCCCCGAATCATGGACCCCAGTTTGATTCAGATTATTGTTGCTGATTTAGTGTTGAGTTGTAGAACGGCCTACGCTGTATGTGGGGAGATAATAGTTTTGAGAGTGAAACCTATGATTACACCAGTCACTCCTTTTACATTCTCTAAATGGGATCATTTCTAGTGAATTAAATTATAGTGAATTTAAACAATTCCTCATTTTGTTGGGGATCCCCTGGAATCCCCTAAATTACCCCTGGAGCCGCTTCAACACCTCAACATTATATAAATCACAGGCATCTCGGAAACATTTGTGTTACTTCACGACGCTCCTCCTTCATGAGGCCACAAAGACAAGATTTGTTTTTTGTGTGTGTGTGTGCCGTGACTTCACACTCAAATAGATCTCTCGCTCTCTGTTAATCTTCTCCCCTCTCCTCCCACTAAGTGTTATCATTTGAAGCAGAATATACTGTCATGACCACCGGCAGCATGTTGGAGTGGGGTTTGCTGTGGGTGTCGGGGGGGGAGAGGAAGGGGGCTGACTGGGTGCAGCTTGTTCTCCTACTTAGAGCCCAGGTCAGACTACAAGGCTATGTGTTCAGACAGCAGGCTAATGTGAGTTGGTGTTTAAAGGTGATGTTCTGATGTTTAGAACTACACTTACACCTGGCCAATTAATCACAGGAACAGATACGCCGCCAAACCACAAAATGGACCCAGATATACAAGGTGCATCACTAATAACAGAGTGTTTAAGGGTGGATTTCTCCTTTAAGTTGTGTGTTTAGACAGTACAATCCTGTCATTACAACATTGGTTGTCATAGCAACAACACAGGCGTGCGCACGCTGGCTGAGGGCGTGTTTCCTCTCCGACAACTCCGGGTGTTGCACGTTCTCCCACTGATCCAGAAACAGTTCACTGTAAATACAATTACAAAATAGGTGCTCTATCTTCTCTTGCTCCACGCTACAGTTTACATTTACATTACAAATGTATTTTTGAAGTGACACTGATGAAGAGGTTTGCATGACACTTCATTTGTAAGCGCATACTCAGGCGGATTGATCCGCGCACGTTGGCAGAGCAAGCGGAGTTGGGAATCTTACCGATGTAAAACTACCTACGTGAGTGGGAGTTGTTGTTAAAAGCGATTTTGTCCTCAGGTTTGTTCTGTGTTTCTTCCCCGTTGAGCTGAACTCCTGTTGGCTGTTGCCAGGATCGCTCTCGGATTTCAATCTTGGCGGTCAGCACGGTCCGGTCGGGCTTGGAATTGGCGTAAGAATCACGGAGTGGGACCTACCCTTCAGAGCCAGCTCCGGCTGAAAGTAGGCGTTGTTGAACTGAAGCTTTAAGCCGGACAGCAGGCTTGCACACACATAAAAGTGAATGCACGAGCACATGCACACACACACACACACACACACACACACACACATCACACCATGAACTAGAACAGAACAGAACAGAACAGAACAGAACAGAACAGAATAGAAGAGAAGAGAACAGAAGAGAACAGACAAGACTAGACTAGACTAGACTAGAACAGACTAGACTAGACTAGACTAGACTAGACTAGAACAGACTAGACTAGACTAGACTAGAATAGAACAGACTAGACTAAACTAGAACAGAACAGAACAGAACAGAAAAGAACAGGAGAGGAGAAGATAACAGAAGAGAAGAGAACAGGAGAGAACAGAAAAGAACAGAACAGAAGAGAACAGAACAGAAGAGAACAGAAGAGAACAGAACAGAAGAGAACAGAACAGAACAGAACAGAACAGAACAGGAGAGAACAGAAAAGAACAGAACAGAACAGGAGCGAACAGGAGAGAACAGAACAGAACAGAACAGAAGAGAACAGAACAGAACAGAACATTCTGTCATCACTTATTTATTGGGTCTTTCTGCCTTAGAGCACAAC
>CABFOQ010054788.1:50716-68106 GCA_900660455.1 Gephyroberyx darwinii | reverse complement strand
AGGTTACATCTGAGAGAGAGAGAGAGAGAGAGCGAGAGAGCGAGAGAGAGGGACAGGCAGCCCAGCCAGGGAGAGAAGGTAAATTTCATTCAGATTTTCCTCCTGTCGCCTATCACAGACCTGGCACTCCTCTCTGACTCTGTTCATCTCTTTTGCATTGAAAGGCCATCTAGACAAGTTTCAACATCAGTCTCTGTTTCTGTTTGCCTGATTGAAGAATGGGACGTGCCTGCCTTTCTGTTTACTCTTCAGGTTTGTCTCCGGAATGAGTTTAATACTTCAGATTTAGATCTGTGTGGGGAAATAAGGTCATTGGCAGCAGAATATCTGACATGATGAGAATATGAGGATAAATCTTGAATACTTATTGCTTGTATTCTGAATATATTTAGTCACTTTACCCTGTAAGTTGTGGCTAGATGTGCATGGAGGCGAGGTGTGTTGGGAGAGGTCAGGTAGGCTGGTAGGTGGGAGGGGGTTGGAGCTCTAGACAGAGTCTTGTTTGTTCTCTGATCTCATCATAAACATGTTGTAGGAAACCTGTGGAAAGAGTAGCTTAAGAGATATCGGACTGGGAGATGAGTGGATTGGGAAATCTAAAAGTCTGACTGGGAAGAAAAGTACAGTGTGTCATTTTGAAAAAAGAAGTGGCGGAGAGTAAGCTTAGATTGGCATTTGATGATTCAGTAAGTGAAAAAAGGAATGAGGCTTGGGGCTGAGTACTTCTGTGGGTCGTCTCCTCCAGACTGTGTGTATGTGTGTATGTGTAATGTAGAGATGATTGCTACTTCATTCTAGCTACTGTATTTCACTTATTGGAGGTTCGCCGAGTGTGTGGTTCCTCAGGCTATAGCCTGCAGTAATGGAAAATGAGCCACCAGGTTTCTCCTCTCATCCACGTGGAGGCATGGAAGACCCTGACGTGGTCTGACCTCATCAGTGGAGTGATGGATTTAGCTTCCATGGAAAATGGGACCATTGGAACCCAGCTAGCTAATTCATAGTGGATCTCAGCAGGCTGAACTGGCAAAGAGAGGTGTGCGCCTCAGCACTGGCTCGGCCTCAGCCTCATTGTTGTTTTTCTGTGGCTCTGAGGGTTCAGAGGAGTCCAGATGGTCCACGCCTTGCTGTGGTTGGGAGAGAGGACAGTCGCTGTTTTTGTGTTTACGGGTCTGAGCTTTCGCAATTACAGTCTGACACAAACAGGCTTCTGAGGCCAGATGGGATGATCTGTGTTGGAGTCCGCCAGCCGCCACAGGAGAGACTCTCTGAATGGCTTGGAGCGCCAGAGTGGGACGGTGTCAGTGTTGGTTCCACTCTGTCAGGTCTTCACTGTCAGGCCAGAGGCCAAAGAGAAGCCGCTAATGACAGCATGGGGGTTGGCAGCAGGTCCCGAGCTCTGCTCTGGTTCTCCAGTTCCACTTTATCTCTCCTTTTTCCCTCTGCCTCACTGTCTGTGAGAAATATGTTCCCTGTGGTTTAGTGGGAGCTGTGAAATTATTGTTGTCTGTCTGTCTCTTGGTGGCAGCAGAAGAGAGGAAGAGGAGAAAAGGAAGAGGGGCGGGCAAGGAAAGAATCCTTCTCTCTAATTGCGTTTGTAGCTCAAACACCTTAGCTCTTTGAAGAGCTCTACTCATGAGGAGTGTCTTGAGTGTGACCTCTCACATTATTACAATTTAGTGCCTCCTGTCTTGTCTTGTGTTCTTGCAGCATATTGTTGGCCATTCGTGTTCTCTAGGTTCATCAGATACTGTAATGTCTCATTAAAGGGAAATACTACTGAATTTCAGCTTTGAACTATGGTGTCCGTAAGCCCTAGGACAGTGCAACCCGTATTTGAGCATTTATGCGTCTCTCAAAAAGAAATAAGAGAGAAGAGTTTGTGCTGCCCACAAAATCAGTGATGCCATTTCAATGTGTAGTTCCATATGGAAAAAAAGTGGAAGAGAAGGAAAAAATGACATTGGAGCACCTCCAGGTTGTACATTGGTATGACATCACATATAGTGTTTCAGTTTCTTGATTCCTTTGGGAGAAAGTTGCGTATTTTCACAAATACCAAGTGGACTGTCCTGGGCTGTAAGAACAAGATAAGATTGTTGTTATGTTATTTCACAAGACACATGATTTGAAATGTTAAATGTTAAGTGGTATCTCCCTTCCTAAGCTGAACAGCACTATCCCTGATGCACCTTTCCTGTGTTTGTGTTGTTGTCAGTGTGTCTGATTACATTTTCTGCGGGTGTGATTGAGCTCTGCCCTGTAATCTGCTCAGCCTTGCTCAAGGTGGGGAAGGTCACAGTCAACAGAGCAGAACGCATGAGCTCTTTCTCACCTCTAGCTCTCACTTGTGTTTAAACTGGAGCAGGCTTTGTGTTTGTTCGGCCCATTAACTGACCAGCTCTGATCACACACTGCATTGATTAAAAGCCTTTCAGAACACAAAGGTGTGTTTTATAGCATTTTCACACTGCTGTTGACAACTGTGCCTGTATCTCGTCTGTTCACAAATAGAAAACTGATTGTGTGCGTGTGCGTGTGTGTGTGTGTGTGTGCTTTCACTGTTTGCTTGAAAGATTGTGAATATGTTTTCAGAAGCTTTTGGAAGTAGTAGTAGTGTGTAAATCTGGTCTAGGTATAGTTAGATTGTTGAGTTTGGATAGTTAAGGTCAGTTCTCAGTATTTAAGGTCACATCTTGTATATTTTTCCAGAATCAAGCTAGGGCCCAGCCCAAACTTTGGTTTGACTATTCTTACACTACATGCTCCTTGCCAAATACCGTATGGTTTTAAATACATCACAAGCTGTACTATAGTTAGGTTGATAATTTCAAATGAACTAAAGAATGATCCACACTGTCTGATGCTCTACACACAAGAGCCTTTTTCATAGGTTTCAAATGCCCTTTAATAGAAAGGTTTGTGAGGCCTTGGAGCTTTGTGGATTAAGAACATGCAGGGGAGTGAGTGAAATAGTGTGTTTGTGTGCGTACGTGCGTGCACACGTGCTTGGGGAAGGCTTAGTGTTTGTGCAGCTGATTCTCCTGTGGAGTAACTCAAGGTCAGGCACCAGAGGCCCAACAGTAGTGGCAGCATCTACATCTTTCCCTCCCTTCGTCCTCCCCTCCCCACCTCTCCCGTTTCCTTTCCATATGCCAAAATACTGCTCTCCCCTTCAAGTTCTCCCTCCTGCTGTGACTTTCCTCTATCAATGCAGATTAGGGCCAGACTGCTACACTTCTGTCTGACTGAGTGCTGCATTTTGTGCTGATGTCAGACTCCAGCTAAGCTGGAGGATTAGTGAGGAGTCCTGAGGAAGGAGCTACCCAAATCAGGCAGATGTTGGTACATGTCAGTCCATGCAGCACAACCATAACACAAGACTGGACCAACACTGGATGTATATGTTGGTTTACTTGATACTCTCTCACAAAGTGAGACCTTCAACCCAAGGCTGTTGTGATTGCCAGTGGCCAGCAGATGATGGTGGAACTGATGTTTTCACTGTCATTGGAGTCTTTATGAACATTGTGACCTAAGAAATTAAAACTCTTGGTGGCTTTCAGACAATATTGAAACGCACTAAGCATGTGTTGTTTTATCAGCAGATAGAACGGGAGAGTCTTGGTGAGCGAGAGCGAATCAGATCCCAGATCCGGGAGTTGCGCAGCCAGCAGACACAAGGCACAGAGCTGCACAGGACAGGTGAGGAACAGCCATTCAGCACCAAACACTGCATGTGATTGCCCTTCAAAGTAATGGTCAGTTATTCCATCTTTAAAATGACTACATAATATATATTGCCCGCGCACTACATAGCCACACCAACATACACACACTGCAAAGTCATGCCACACTGTTGGGATCATTGTACTTACAGTACAAAAGCATGTGTATACTGTAAACCTTCACCTAAAGGTCAAGTTTGGGTAGGCACTAATAACTCAAACACAACACTGACCACCTCTATTGAGTGTACCTACCACCACATATATGTCCCTCTTGATGCAATTTCCTCTGGACTGCTTGTTAAAATAGCCAGCCAAAGGAGCCATTCTCCTGAGGTGGCGGTCATGAGGTCATATCAGTTCACAACTTTATTAACTGTTTGGAGACACTCACAGCTATAGGCTTACACTTTTTAAGTGTAAAGTCATTTCATTAAGTTCTCGGTTGGCCCAACTATAAATACAACGGTATGAATACTTGACTTCAGAAGGGAATGAATGTGCTCCATTCACTTGAAAGTTCATACACACTTACCTAAATGAAGATGAATAGCTTGTAAAAAGACAAAAGTGCATTGTAAATTTAATTTCAAACTTAGTTATGGCTTGTCCAGTTAAAATACACCTGGCCCAAAGTATTAATTGCACAGCCCATGACAAATACCACTGCCAAGCTTATTTTGATCACCGTGGTTCAAGTTTAAAGTTCTCTTATATAAGCCCAACCCTGGATGACCTGAAACCGGCCTGAGGCTGATGGGATCTTGAGGCCATAATAATGTCACTCTGTGTGGTCTAGTCTGCCCTGGATTTTGTTCTCAGTATCCTGCTCGTGGACCAGGGGTTGGTAGTGGAGTTATGGGATGCAACAGAGGGAAACCCACAGCCACACCTCTGCTATATAAAGCTGATACCAGAACAGAACTAAGGCCTGCTAGACGTGGCCCAGAAACTCCCCCCTCTCCCTGCTTTATCCCTGCCTTACAATTTAGGCTGGGTGAAGCTAGGGCCAACAGAAAAAAAACCCACCTTAGAGGAGCAAAGGAGTTGTAGGAAGGAGCTTAAACAAAGACACAGGAAGCTTGTGGTTGGGACAGGACAGGATATGCGTTGGGGGCCAGTGGTTCTCGAGGAAGGGTTGTCGTTTGACCAGAGCGAAAGTGGCAGAAAGAAAGAGCTAGACTTAGAAGATTGGTGGGTTCTTGGGCCATTACATATACCCATACCTCTACCTCACCCTTCACCTTTTACCTCAATGACCACACGTCCGTACTACATTCTAGTGCAAACTTTAACTGGCAAGTCTGTGATTTAGGAAATGACTTGTTTGCAGAGTCTTAGTGGAATGTGCTGTGTCCCTCAAGTTCCCAATGGAGGTAAACTTGCTCAACTTTGAACGTGAGCACTAAGAAGACCCTTGGGTGTTCTTTGTTTGTGTACTATATATTGAGTGGTGGAAGGGTGCACAAGTTCAGGCTGCTTGTGTAGTTATTTTAGAGCAAAAAGCAAGTCTCTCATTATCCAATAGCAGTGGGGATTTCCCAGAAATTGCTACACAATGGACATGAGGGTATTCCAGAGGCCAAAATGGGAGCAATAACGGGTTTGTAGGGAAATTCATTGTTTTTGTCTCTTGTGTCAGCTACAGTTGACCTGTCATTGGGCTTGAATTGAGTACATTATTAGATATAGCCTCTGCCAGTGAAGTGGTCCATTCACAGTGTTACCTGTGAGAATCGCAGGCATCTTTTGTTGTGTTTATTCATCATAATCAAGTTTCAAACCGCATTACATAACCATCTGATCTATCCAATCAACAACCTTAGACATATTTTCTGCTGCGGATTCTGAAGTGATGAAGTAGGCATCTTCTTCGTGTAGTGTTACACAGTCATGAGTTTAAACTCATCAGCTGCTTTACTTACAGCAGTGAATGGGCACCCTTGACCCTGTCTTTGAAAGTTGAGAGAGATTGCTGTGGCCGCCTCCAGCCAGGATGGAATTTTCCCTCCCAGATTTGGTTTGTAAATGACAGGCATGCATACTTGGGAACATACTTGTGAACCCGATTTGGTTGTAGAGATGGTGCAATCACTGGTCGTGCAGAATGTTTTTTATACAATGTGTACATGTAATGTTGGATGTTGGAACACGATACACTCTGTTTTTTCTGTGCTTTGCTTATGTGTGGTATGTACGCAGCCTCAGATATTTCATCTCTTAAAGCACCATGGGGTGTGAGAGGTGCAGACTATGAGAGGGGGAGGATGTGGGCACTGCTGTGTTGTTTAGAGTGTGGTTTCCTCAGGAGTGAAGGAGGAATGAAGGAGTTTGGACACAGGGGAGGGGAAGTACTTGTCACAGTCTGTATTTCACCCCCACTTCCTCCTAGACGTCCTGTACTTGCTTACCTCCTATGGCTGTGCTGTGTGCTCCATCCCTCCATTTGTGCTCTTTCCTTCTCTTTTACGCACATCCACAAACACAAACTCACAAATCTTGCTCAGGAACTGAGGCCAGTCTGGAGGAAATGCCTACATCCCTTTATGTCTCCACGTGCCTCCTGTGTGATCCCTACTGATATTCTTGTTTCTAGCCCTCGTCTCCAGGGGCCCACGGGCTGCGGAAGCATTTCATTTCCATCAACACTCAAACTTCACCACCTACCGCTTCCTTTGCTCACATAACCCCCATTCTGATCTGATTTGTTTAATACTGATTCAGAGATGCGATAGGAGCACATTTTTATGAGTTATTGAAGCCACAAGGTATATTACAGCATATATTGCTCATCTTACTATTCTGTTTCCTGCTGCAGGCTCCAACTCAGGCATGGTGTTAGTTCTCGACCACCTGGTGAAGGATGAGGGCTTGGGACCTCAGCGAGAAGCTGTGACCATGGAGCCTGACCTAGTCCTGTCTCACCGTCAAAGGTCCGATTCCACAGCTTCAGACCGCAGCCTGACCTCAGTGCTTTCCAGGGCCCATCTGGACTCTGGGGCCTCAGAGAGGAGTGTGGGCTCGACCTTCCGGACCAGATTGGACTCAGGAGCCTCAGACAGGAGCCAGAGTTCTTCCCAGCGCAGCCGCCTGGACTCTGGGGCATCAGAGCGAAGCATCAGCTCCCAGTCCTCCATCAGACAGAGACTGGACTCGGATGTCTCCGACTCCAGTGTGGGTCCCAGACCCCACGTGGGCTCTGGGACTTCAGACAGCGCTGGTCTGTTGTCTAGGAAACGAATGGACTCAGGGACATCTGACCAGAGTGTGAGTATGTCCTCTGAGGGGAGGGGTCATGCGGAGGAGGTAGAGGTGTCAATGAGTGGCTCCACTTCCAGCATAGACTCAGAACATGAGAACAGTAACCAACCTCCAGTCAGCCTCCAACCGCAGCCCAGCCACGACTGCTCCACCAGCATCAGCCAGGAGCAGCCCGATGGGGCTGTTTTGTCTAAGAGAGATCCAGGCTCCGAAAACGGCCTGGTCAATGGCAGCGTCAAAAGAAAAGCTGACATCGAGGAACAAAAGGTAAACAGTCAGTTGTATACAGTCATATCAGATGAATAACTCTGAGTGTGAAGGTGTGAGTATGGTCTGTGGTCTGTATAGTTTGTTTCAGCAGTAAAACCACAACAGTGTACAATATTTATCCCGAACTGCACCACTAGAGTGGGTTGTTGAGCTACATAGCACCATACATAGGGTCCCTTTCCCTCTCTCCATTTCATTCTCCCTGACAAAAACCCTTGACACCCTATTCTTTAACAACACCCAGGTCCCATCGGCATCTATAAACATCTCATGCTGAACGTGTGTTAGGTCCTGTTTAACTTTGGTTACTTGGCTACACAAACAGACGGCCCCTCGGTGCTGTGGACAGAGTCTTTGTTGTGCTCTGCTGGGTCGGCTCTGCTACACCTCAGAGCTGTGTCAGCCTCACCTACTGTCAGAGAAGGATAGACACCATTACTGGCCAGAGGCTCTGTGTCTCTTCATCCCACAGCACCAAGATCACACAAACACACAGGAAGCTGCTGTGCGGCGGATCTCTGGTTTCGAGTAAGATGTTCTCATCTTGGGGACACAGCTCGCCATGACGCCACAGTGTCGCTCCTCTAGATGTGTTTACCCAAAGCAAGCCCTGGACTTCTTTTATTGTTCCCTGCAATATACGCTGATGCTCAGTCTCCTGAGAGTAATGTAAACACAGGGGCCCATCATGGCCTCTCAGCCAAAAAAAGAACAGAGGCCCACTGCCTCCCTCCAAACAGAAGTGTTATGTAATGAAAACACCACCTGTGGATTCTGTATTTATGTTTGTGGATTCTGTGTGTGTGTAGATGTCACCACAGATATCCATGACCCTTATGCCAACTCTAGCCCCTTATGAATGTGCATTGCTGCCCTGTTAAACATAGGGCTGGTCAGTATAGCAATTCCACGGCTGTCAATCCAGACCTGGTGCATGTTAACCCTTAATGTCACTGCTTTGATCAGACATGAGACAATACTTACTGATTGTTCTGTCATTTTTTTTCTTCCTTAGGTCACAGTAAACAGAGATCAGCCCTTCACTGCCCACAGCAAGGCAAAGGATTCCGGTGAGCAACTAGTACAAATACAGAGTGATAGACAGATTTATTTGGTTGAGTTACGGGACAGCGTATTAGTGCCATCTCCATTAGTGGCTCTTCATAGTATGTGATAACATCACACCAGATGATTCAAAGCCTGTAGACACTTAGTAGTCCACCTGAGTTATAGCTGCTCCTCCAATATCAAGTCACCCTGCCCTCACTAACAGTGTAATGCCATCCATGTGGAGCCCTTGCAGTCACAGGGCTAGCATGACCGTATAGGGCCAATCACAGGAGAGAGGGTTGGGAAGGATAGGGGTAGAATGAGTGGAGAGCATGCTATATTGTACAGCATTTTCTCTCTCTCTTTCTCTCTCTGTCAGACTGTGCTCTTTGCTCGTGTACTGTAAACTGTGGTTTTGTTACTAAGCAACACATCTTTTGTCTTAATAAGAGTTGACCTCAGTGAACATCTTCTCTAATCACGAGCATTTTTCCATTTCCAGTGGAAAAGGCATGAGCTTTGGGCATATTTAGGATGACATTATCTGAAAGTATTAAGCATCAGTGAATGTAAAAAAAACAGTGGAAGAGTGGAAAACAGTGGAAGAAACATGTCCTCATAAGTCCAAAGAATAGGAATTGAAAGATGGGGCAATGGGGGAGGTGAAGTCAAGCAAAATAAAGGGGCTGGAACAGAACAGAGGGGAAAGAGGAAAGGGATTTGTAGAGGGCTTTTGAGGAGGAGGAGACAGGAATGATGAGAGCAAGATGCTTCAGGACTGAATTCAGTCTGATCAGTAGAAGAGATTTGTAGTTTTTAGACTGTGAGTGTCTGCTGCACTATTCTTCTCTGTGATTTCAACTCACCTCATTCTGTCTCTGCTTTACAGCACCTGAGAAGAAAGAGGCAGTGTTGGCATCATTCAGCCGCACTAACTCTGTGCGGGACCGGATGCGTAAGTTCACCGAGCCCAGCCACAACCCAAATGTCCCAGCCCTCAAGAAGGAATCTCTGAGGAATGGGACCACCTCCGGTAGCAGTGGCCAAACAAATCTGGCTAGAGCTACTGAGTTGTTTGCAGGCACAGCAGCATCCCTCAGTACCCCTGGAGACAGGCCAGCAAGGCCACGTGTGGGATCCACATCTCACACCTCTTCAGCCTCCTCCAGCACAGGAAACACAGCCCAGAGTCAGGCCACACCTCAGCCAAGGGGTGTGGCTAACAAACCTCTGTCCTCAACTAGCCAATCCCAGAGCTCCACGGGTGGGACGAGGCATCCAGCTGAAAAGCGTGCGCACGCCTCCGACAACTCAAAGGAAGACAGGACCCCAGAGAGAGCAGCTGGACAGCAGGACACCCAGGGAGAAGCAGACCCTGACATGAAGACCTTCTTCACCATTGAGATCAAGGATGGGCGCACCACCACCACCTCGACATCCTCCCCTAGGGGCAACATTGTACCTATCACCAACATGAACCCACGCATGACCACCAACAACGCTCTGGGACAGAGAGCAGGTAGGAGCATCCACCTTACATCAATACTTCAGGCTCAAGGCGAAGTGGTCATATTGTAGCTTGTTTAATGCTCAACGAACTTTTGCTTTTCTTGTCAACTGTATACGCTCCTTCTCTTGCTGACCCTGCTCACGTAATGCACTCTGCTTTTTGGATGAAACTCAGTTGATTAAACAGATATAACTTTCCAAGCCCTCCTGCTGTGGAGGCGGTGCAGTATGCAGTGCTGTAGCTCAGTGTATAACCAGGAGTATAAATATTCATCCAGCTACGCCTTTCTTTGCGAATCACAATTTTTTACATTGCACTGGAATCCTAGTTGCCGTGGGAGACGACAGACACCATGGAGTCAGTCACAAGTGGGATGATGACAAGGGGTTTGGTCAGGCCAGGCCAGGCAAGGCTGAGCCAAGCGTAGCACATGGATGTGTAGGAATAGAGGTTTGGGTTGAATAAGACACAGCATGGTCATTGTAATGGGTATTTGTTATAGAGTAGGACATGTTGCTGTAGTGTGGAGGGGGTGAGGTCAGCGGTTGACAGTGGACAGTCTATCAGGACAAGGGAAACAACAATTGGCTGTTGTCTCAGACCAGATTGAATAATACTGTGCTGTATAACAGTCCTTTGGAACAAGCTAGCGTTCACAATACACTGTTTTGTGTGCCACATGCTGTAGATGTGGATGCCTGTCTTTCTCTTTTTCTCTGTCTCACACACACATTTATAATACAAGCTTTCCCTCAAATGAATGCACCAAGTTTTTGGGAGATTAGCCAGATGGTCAATTTATATATTAAGAGATGACAAGTTGTTTTTTTTATTGTGATTACAAAAAAAGACAAAAAGGTACAGCCCCAGCAATGAAAAGTACAACTCTGGATCTTTTTTTCTGACAGTGTAGACACCGAAGTCATCCATGTGTCCCCAGGAGATCATGTTCCGCTGCCCCATGCTAATATCTTAGCATACACTATGTTGAATGATCATAGGTGAAACTTATAGCAGCTCTAAAGCTAATATCTCATAGTCTGGCAGCTTTGTGTAGAACATTAAATTTACACAAAATCTAATATAAAAACAGGGTAATACCTATTTCTGATCTACTTTCCCTGTTTACGTAGGAAGTGAACATGGGTGGTGGGTACAGCTAAAAATCACTGCATAGTGCATGAATATATGGTTGCTCACCTGAAACCTGAAACACTCCATTCAAACATAGTACATACAGTACCAGCAGGATATCACTACTTGAGAGAAACAATAACATGGGAGAATAAAAAATGACGCCACTGAAATGGAAAACTTTTGTGGGTGTGGAATCGCGTGTGTTTCTACAAGTGTGTGAATCTCAGTTAGTTTCAGAAGTACCGTTGCTGCAGCTGCTGTAAAGGTCGATCCAAACAAGATGTCTTGGCCTTCAGCTCTTCCCAGCAACCAGGATCTCCAGCCCAAACAGTTTACTTAAGATCTAGGCTGGACCTGTGCGATTGCAGCCCTTGTGCAGCCTCTTACAACCCCCCAGACACAGGCTGACAGCTCCACTGGGCTCCTCAACAGGGTCACACGGTTACTTTTAAGCTCAATTTGCTTTAATGGTTTTGGGCTCCTTTTTTGGGAAACTCCCTGTCTCCCTCTGACTGAAGGCGGGCTAGAATTGTGTCTTCTCTCAGAAGCAGAAAACAAGAGCCCTAAAGAAAAAGATCCACCCTAAAATACATAACACTGTTAAAAACCATCTATTGGTGATGTACTTTGCATTTCTGGGTCCATTTTGAGACACTAATCTCTCCACCAACTGTAGCCCCAATAGACCATAATGCACTGTAGCCACAAGACATTATTTGTTTTGAGTAAGTGGCGCAACTCTCACTTTTTCCTGACTGGAAAAAGTTGCTCTTACTGTTGCCGTCGTTATCACCATCACTATTGCTCTCTCCAGCTATAAGTACTGGATGCAAGAAGTTCATTCATGTTCTCTATTGGTTGACAAAAGGCATCCTGGAAAATGTAGGAAATCACCAACTGAAGCAGAAGTAGATCAAGCAGGTCGAGGGACAGTGGGTACACTGATCACAACATTCATCGCAAAATAACATCACAAATTGATGATGTATAAGAGTGTTGGAGGATCCAAGGGTGGAATTTTCCTTTAAATGAACAGTGTGCTGCGCTGATCCTTTGTTTTATGATTGAGTGAGTGAGTGAGAGAGAGAGAGAGAGAGAGAGAGAGAGAGAGAGGTGTCACATGAAAATGGATGTATTTACTCTTGCAGGCAAATGAACAGGACTGTTTATATTAAAGGTGGTGTCATCTACATTTAAGACTCTTTCATTAGACATGAGTCCCTGTTGTTTATGAGACTATGGCAGCTTATGTAACTGACTAATGGCTACCACCGACACACTGTGAGGCCTTACACACATCTCAACTGTACAGATCCACATAGGTGTCAGATTTCTTAGGCTTCTGGGGTTTGTTTCTATTCAACACTAAACTATGGACTGTGTCTACCTGAATTTACAGTTTTCTAAACAGTATCTTATAAGTCTGTGTCTTTGTCTCTGTCTATATCAGAGTTGACCCTGGGCCTAAGAGCGACGCCATTCAAGATCTCCTCGCCCAGCCTCTCCTCAGGATCCTCCTTCAAGGTACTGTCTGGCTTTGGAAATGTTTTATATAGCAAAGTGGCTTCAGAGCCATCAGCATGGACAAACATTACTCAAAAATAGGTTCTCGTGGCTCAGTGGTGCATACCACATAACCGCAACGTCCTGGGTTCAAATCCGGGTTTGTCCCTCCTCTCTCACCCAATCTTCCCCGTCTCTCTACTAACTATCAAATAAAGGCAGAAAATGCCAAACAAACAAATGGGTTCTCAGTGGCTTCCAGTTAAGCTCCCTCCATTGCAAAATATGCAATGATTTATGTCTTGCTTTCATCTACTAATTTTCGACTTTCTCAATTGAATTCCGTTATATTTTTGCTGCGTTATTCTCACATAAATCACTTCCTATAAAGGCCCCAAAAGCAAGTGCCTGACAGACTTAATTAAAGGGGGAGAGAGCCGGGAAAGTGAAAGAGAGAGAGAGCAAGAGAGAGAGAAGGGAAGAACAGTGTTTATCAAACAGAGTTGGTAGCCAGTCACATCTGTCCTTGTAAGGTATGTGAAGAGACAGAGAGAGAGAGCGAGAGAGTGAGTGAGAGAGAAAGGGAGGTACTCCGGGCATTCCTCATTTTCCCTCAGTAGGCCATGCCCACTGAGAGTTATCTCGGAAATGTTTCCTAAATCACACCTATCTGTCCTCATCCACACCAATTACTGCCCAGCTGTTGTGGTTTAAAGGCTAAAGCATTAGAAAGTAATGTTAACACAAGTTCATCATCACATCTTTTCTCTGGGGGTCTGAAACCAGGAGCTGTGACAGTCACACCTGTTTTGTGAGCTCTGATTGGCTAAGAAATAGCTCAGATGTTGATGGTGGATAATGGTTGTTGGTGATCTCCCTCTGTCAGGTGGTTCAAGTTGAATGAGTAGAGGTACCAACCAGTCCCCTCCCTCCCCACAGTGACCTCTAGGCCTGTGAAGGGCAGCAAGCTTGCCCCTTGCTTCATTCCTTACCCTTCTCTATCCTCCATGAAAGGAAGCGTCCTGATGAATGGAGAATGGGGATTGAGTCGAGGGCGGAGAGCTGAGAAGTCTCCTGTTTACTCTTTAATGTGAATCCCCCCCCCTGCGTCGAGCACAGCAGTAATCTGGTTATGGTATCAAGGCGCTGGTTAATTAGGGCTGGGAGGCTCCCTGAGGCTGCAGGGTGGATAAAGGTGCTGGACTAAGACAGCCTCCATCAGTTAGCCCTGCACTGACACACATACACACAGTCAGGGACAAAGTCTACAACGGTGGAGTGATTCTTATACCAACCTGAGTCCCCAGGAAGAAGACATTGATTCTGCAGGAGATGAGTTGCACACTTGACTGAGCTAACCACTATAACGATAACAACAGACAGGTAACCTCTTAATGGATTGTGTATAATATAACAACAATAACAACAATATTGTTTCAAAATATTATGCCACCTACAAAATAAAATCGAAGAATGTGCATATGCTAGCACCACTCGGCTGTGTTTTAGCGGGTTATTCATTCATGTTGCGGGGCTTTCCCTCCTGTTGCGCTCTTTCCTTTGGTAAATCATCAGGGCTGATCTTGCAGCTGATCTGTCAGGCTTGCTCAGGTTTTTTCATGCAAACACAGAAGTGACTTTGCTAATGAGATTGTGGAAACACTAGCAGCCACTGTTGGTTAGTTTCAAGTGGGGAAAGACTGATCCAGAGACCACCTGTTCTCTGACTTTCTCTTGTCTCGTGGAAGTTCAAGGTTGTGTGAGAGCGGGCGCAGAGGGACACACGTTGGAGGGATTTGTATTGGATCTGTGACTGACATTTCAGTACAATGTCTGTAGTCCCTTCACATTTATATCCTTTATAGCAAGGATGTGCTGATGTGAATGCCATATACAGTAAAACACGTAAGGTTTTAATGAGTTTTTCTTGTTATTGTTGCTGTTTGTTTACAGAGCCGGGTAGTTCCTTTCTGGGACTCTGTGATCTGTTTGGGTGGTCTAAGCTTCTCCTCGGTGGTCTGTCTCTTTAAGTAAGAGAGTATAAGTAAGTGCATTTGAGAATCAAGGGAGAGAAAGGTTTGTTTAATGAAATAAACATAATGAGGGAATGATTTAGGTAAAAAGTGATGTAGTGGATCGTTTATTACAAAGGACCGAGTAAGAAGGAAGAGCTTAACATAGAGAGTTTGGAGTTGGATTAATTGAACGGCACAGTCAAGATGCTGGTAGTGTTTCAGCAGAGTGATAAGAGCATGTTAAAGACAGGTGAGACAGGCTGGTTATTGATGCCCACAACAGCCCTTGTGTTCACAGCTGTTCCTGCTCATCTCAGCTGTCCATCCAAGCTGACTCTGGCCCTCAGGCCTTGGACACAAATATACATAATGCCATCTGGGGTGATGACAGGACAGTCAGTCCTTTCCTGTAGGGATGGAGATTATTGCAGAGCCCTGGGTCACATTGGTAAGGTGCTGTATGAACATGGACACAGGCCCTCAGTCAGTGATGGATTGTCATCCCCAGCCTCAATGTGACATAGAGGGATGAGCACCCCATTGTTAACACACAGCTGATCACTGACACATGCTGGTTACCCAACCAGTTCACATGGGTCACAGACTAAAGCCTGGTCTGCAGACTGGGGTGCAAGCTGGAGAGTAAAGAGTCTGTCTTTGTTTTGGATGAGAAACAATAATAAAAGTCTGAACCATCATGTTTTATCCCTGGTGTTTTATTACCAGCTAGATTTAAACTTCCCTAAGCACATTTTCCCCCATTGTGCTGTTGGCTCTTCTCTGGAGTGGTGCCAGACCAAAATCTCTGTGTTGCTTTATTGCCGTGCTCTGGAGGAAGCTGCACCACAGTATTTTTAGAAAGCCTTGTAAATAGCAACAGAGGGTTCACAATAGCCACAGGCCTTGTCACTTATGTGAGATGGAAGACATTAATTTCTGAATCACACTATCACATTAGTAGGCTACCATAATAATAATTATTATAGGCCTACATGCAGCAGTATGGCATGGTGTGAGGGTACACTATCTAATCTCTTTCTGTGTCTCTCTCTTTCTCCATCACTCTCTTACTGTAGGACAGTGCTTTGATGCGTGGTAAGACTAAAGCCATATCCTTTTTGGGGTTTGACCCACTTCTCCCTGGCCAGTCACAGTTCTCCCTGCCCTCCATAGAGGCCAGATTCTTTCTGGGAACTACTCTGCTTTCTTATAAATCCCAGGAAAGACCACTGTTGTCCTCGATCACAAGCTGTGTCACACACACAGTTTTCCATTGAGGGATAAAGTTGATTAACAGATGTTTGATGAGAACGCTGCGCCATGCCGGTCCTAATTATTATGAGCTTAGGTGATTTACAAACTATGTTTATGTGTACAGAGAAATAAAATCCGTGGCCTAATGACTGAATTAGGTTATTTAGATGTCTACAAGTTACAGTTAATATCCACTGTTTTGTGTGTGCTTTTTTTCAACCAGTATAATGCTCATGTAGGATCGTATTGGTATGTCAGCAAGAAGCTACACATTTTGGAGAGCTTTCAACTTGACACGCAAAGCACTTGAGGCATCCCCATGTAACTCTGAGCAGCAGCTTGAAGGATCACTGTCAGTCAGCCCAAAACAAATCCTAGAAGGGCTGAGCTGTCCTTCTGAAGAACTTTGCCCATAGCCTGGCAAAACTGGGCCCCAGCTCTCCCTCGCCACACTGGTCACCAGGCCTGCTCTGTCACTGCCTCAAACACTCTGTCCTTCATGGACTGACCTTCCCTCTGGAAGTCTGCCTTCTGAACCAGAGTCACACAACTAAGCTGACCCATTTTATCAGGCCTCAGAGGTTCCAGTTTGTGTAATTCTTTCAACTCAGCCCAGACCCAGAGCCACATTTAAAGGCCTAGCTGTCTGCCAATCGAGGTGTGAAGGACAGAGGCTTTAAATAAAAGAAAAGTTGAAAGGGGGAGGGGGGAGTTTTCTGAATTGTTGCCACTAGTCCCTCTCCCTTAGGCCCCCGCCTGTCCCCCAGGCCTGCCTGGCTCAGTGGAATAATGACTGGGCCAGTGATAAACAGACATGTCTATGGCACCTGAGAGAAAAAAAAAAAGGGGGGGCAGGGGCTACTGCTGCCTTGGAAACGGGATTCCTTGCACGCTCATTGGCTGTCAGAGTGTAGGCCACTAAAGAGGGGAGATTTGCTGGGGGTATAAAGAACGTGTGTTGTTTGGAGGGTCTCTGTAAACAGGCAGTGAGACGAAGGCCACCAGCTTGTAATTTCTCCGCTCTTAGATCTCAACTTTAAAACTTTTGGACACTTAAGTGGATTTGAATATAAAGGACCTTGCATCTCTTTCTAAAAGGACCAGAGTTTCAGTGTAACTGGCCAGTGTAACTGGTGACAGTAAGTGCAGCTGGCCTGGCCATGCCTGGGGTGAACCTGGACTTCCTCCCAGCCTCGGAGGCTGCAGACGCATTGGGCAGCCCAGATAGCCTGTGTGCTGAGTCTGGCCTGGAGGAGGTGATTGGAGATCTGCTTGCCCAGGAGCAGGTGGAGGATGAAGAGGAGGAGCTTGGAGAAGGACGTTTCGAACTAACATTGCGCTGTGCAGTGGGGGAGATCCACAGTGACTTGCAAGCCTTTGGAAAGCGAGTGGATGCCCGGCTGGGGGAGGCAGCAGCCCAGGTGGCTCCTCTGGCCAAGGCCCTGGCCAGCCTGCAGGAGGAGAACCTGAGGCTGCGGATTCAGCAGGAGAGGTTGGTGAGGCAGGTGGAGGCCCTTTGCCAGGTGATGGGGCTACCTGAGCAATCAATACACATAATGCTCAGCCCTGAAAGCTCCCCTTCCATTCCATGTGGAACTAATACTCTAATCAGCCTAACCCAGGATACTCCATCCAGCGCACCCCTGGATACTCCATCCAGCA
>CABFOQ010054788.1:28943-50696 GCA_900660455.1 Gephyroberyx darwinii | reverse complement strand
ATCCAGCGCACCCCAGGGTACTCCATCCAGCAAACCCCAGGATACTCCATCCAGCAAACCCCTGGATATTCCATCCAGCGCACCCCAGGGTACTCCATCCAGCAAACCCCAGGATACTCCATCCAGCAAACCCCTGGATATTCCATCCAGCGCACCCCAGGGTACTCCATCCAGCAAACCCCAGGATACTCCATCCAGCAAACCCCAGGATACTCCATCCAGCGAACCCCAGGATACTCCATCCAGCGAATCCCAGGATACTCCATCCAGCGAATCCCAGGATACTCCATCCAGTGCAATGCCAGAGCCTAAATCATGCCCCCAGCACACAAAGTCTATATCCAATGGGACAAATGCACCTCCGAATCCCGACCTTGAGCCTGAGCCTGAGTCGGCACCTGTCCCTCACCCTCCTACCTTTGCAACATGCCGTTCCTTCTCTTCTCCCTGTCTGATGGGAAACGTTCCTTGCAGCAACAGCATGGTACAGCTCTCATTTAATGCCGTCATGCTCCTATAACCACTAAGGTTCTGATCATGACCCATTTTAATCCAGATAAGCTTCTTGAAATAAGGGAGTGGTAGTTGTTTGAATGTTCTTAATATCAGTGAGGTTTCTATACCATAACTAGTAACACTTTCTGGTCTCGTCAGCTATTTTTTAGCTGTGGACCCAATGCTCCATCACTCTTAATTTTAAATCTATCACACTCTTACACTTTCATTTTCCCAAAGCCTGACCATCTCAGCTGTCACCCGTTTATGCCAGATTGTGTCATTTGTCACTGAAGTATTCCAATCCTGCCATGGGTTTCTGATGTCCTGGCTAGCACTAGTGTGTATACGTGTGTGTGCGGGTGTGATTGTGTGTGCATTGATGACATTTTGAGGGATATTGAGTATTTAGCATTATCTTATGGCATTATCTTCAGTTATTTAGCTGGACAGAGTTCACAGTCCAGTCTAATACTGCAAAGACAGTTGGGTCTGTCAATCAACTGCTCCAGTAAAAGCGATTGGCAGACAGATGACTATGATGCACGAAGGATGACCTCATGTGACCCTTCTTTTATGTGTGATTCTTTTATCTGTGAGCAGATTTACATAGCTCATCAGCTCTTTCATAAACCTGTTGGAGAGGTCTGTTATACAGTAGCTCACCGTGTTGATGTGAAAAGTGTTTGTAGGCCTTCACCCTTAGACAACAAAAAGAAATGTTTTATGCAACAGTGCCTCCGATGATCAAGACAGTGTATAAGCTTTATCAATCATGACTCTAGCACCATTGTATCAGGAATTCTCTCACTCATCCCACACACACACATTCTCTCATTGCCTGACTTAGAGGCCTTGTTTGGCTGTGTTGTGTCCAAAAACATTCCTCTGCGGTCAAGTGCCTCTCAGTGCAACCAATCCCATGGGTCCCATCCTCTGTGTCCAGAAAGCCTCAAAACCACGGGCCACCTTGATCACACAGCACTGACTGCACTGGGCACAGTCCTTCCCTGGTTAGACCTGGCCTAGCTGGGGCTCTCAGAGATGAGGGCAGGGGCCAGCTGTCCAAGCTATATCTGGACCTGGACTCAATAACAACAAAACCAATGAAGCCAGAGTCAGCCAGAACCCATAATCTGACACAGGCATTCAACACCATATGAAAATTTAAGAGGTGTTATGTATTGGCTTTATGGTCCCTCAGGATAAGATGGTAGATAGCCAGGCCTATCTTAATGAACTATAATGATGTGTTTTTGTTCATCTCCTCCACTTCCTCTTCAGCAGTGGATGTACAGTACACATTACTCTGCCTCTCTCTTTCGTTCTGCTCCTTGCACAGCTGCTCTTTCTATGGTGTACATTCCAGCACCCTGAAAGGAAAGCCTGGGATGTTTCTCCTCAGAGTTTATGTCTAGTGATGCAGCGCTCCAGCCTTATAGCCATAGTGGTGCATACTCCTTGTCACATAAACTCTTGGTTCACGGCAGCCTTTTGCCGTTTGGACACTCAATGTGTCAGCCATAGTCAGTGAACTAAGTAACTGTAACTTGGCAGTGATATGTGGAATTATACATTTTTCTCTTGTATCTTGCTCTCGCTTTCTCATACTGATGAGTATTCTCAAAATAGTTCCATGTCAAAAGACAAAGTATTGAGAGAGAGGGAGAGAAAGATGGAGACAGATATGAGCCACAAACCCCCACCAACTTTACACACTCAGGCCTATTATGGTTCCAGGAGGTTTTACTAAAATCCTGTTCTGTTCATTATGTCCCTAATGTCAGCAAGCCTCAGTGTCTTTTAGCCATATATTGGTGTCCAGTTGGCAGACCTCCAACCTTCAACCTCCCCCTTGTCCTTGTTTGTCCTGGTCTCATATGCGTTTTGGCTACAGTGTTTCTCATTTGCTGCAGTGCAACTTGCCCTGCAGGTGTTGTTTGGCTAGGAGATGCTACTGACAGTAACCCTAAAATGGCTATGCACACACATCCAACCAAGGTCATAATTCTCAACTGAACATGAACATGAAATATAGACAACAACGTCAACATCTGTGCAATCTGAGACCAATCAAATGACATCCTGCCTCCATCTGCATGTGTGTGTGTGTATGAATGCACAGATGGAGACAGAGCCTGTCGTGGCCTCGGAGCCGGTGTTTTCATCGCGGCCGTCTGTCCAGGTGGCCTGTCATGTCCCAGCCATCCCCAATGGCTCCACCACCGCTCAGCCTAAACCTGACGAACGCTCCGGAAAATTGACTGCTGACCAGCTGGCTGCCATCGAGGACGAAGAGCTCCTTGACAAAATGGTACTTCACACCCTGATATTATTCCGTATCACTTCAACTTAAAAGCACCAGGTTGTAATGAATACAGCCACTTAGTCATGTTGTGAGTTGTGTATAAAAGCTAAATCTTGCCAGCTATATAAGAGCTTATTTGGAAGAGTCACAGCCCAGCGCCGGTGTGTCGCGTGAATGCACACTGCTATTTTAGTACCGCATGCAGAAATACAGAGCTATGCCACTGTGGCTTTTTGTGAGGACTCACTTTTCTCATTGTTTCCTTTTGTCTTTTCTTTTCTTCAAACAGCTTGATGAGTCAAAAGACTTTGAGGAGAGGAAGATGATCCGGGCAGCCTTGAGGGAACTTCGTAAGAGAAAGAGAGGTGAGAGTGAGGCAAAGGGAGAACCAATCTTCTATCCATCTCTCCTGCTACATTTAAACGTTTCACCTTGTCTTTCGCTCTTTCATGACTATTTTCTCTCAAACCCTCAAAGCTTTCAGTCTTATTATTATGTAGACTCCCTCGTATTTCATCAGCCTTGGTGCCCTTTATTTTAGCAGCAGTGCTGTTTTCTGTCTTTCCTGCAACAAATTAAATCACTGAATGAATCATCCATTTCCATTCTCTCATTCTTTCATTTCCACATTATTTCCATCATTTCTGCCCTCAGAGGTCATGCTGGGATGTACTCAAGAGGAAATAGGTAGGACAGGTTGGTGTGCAGTGTGGATTAACATCTTATATGTGCCTGCATTTGTCTTTTTGTGTGTACCATCCTGCCATCGTCAAACCAGTGGAATCATTTAACTCTTATCACTCTCTGCTAAATTTGCAAAATTGTAGTAGAGAGTTTAAATATTCCCGAGGAATCTGTTTGGTGGACGATGAAGGATACATTGATAGTTCTGTTAACATGCATGAATGTGGATTTTTGTGTGCATGCAGGAGTACCTTGCATTCACCTCAGCTGTATCAGTAGTGTTGAAATGTCTCCCAGTTCAGTTCATTCTCTGTCCGGTTATGTTGAGCTGAGTTTCAGACTGAGTTTATGCTGAAACAATCTCTAAAAGTGAATTGCACTCAGTGCCACCCAGCACACAAAGAGTCCTGTTCCTGTATTTCCTTGTAATGCCATATCCTCTGTGGGTATGGTACGAAGATCTTAGACAACACTAAATGAAGAGCTTAAGAACTGATCTCTGTGAGAATAACTCTGTATAAGCTATTTTAATTCCTGATCGAGGTAAAAGAACAGGTAAGACTGGGCCAGCCAGAGGTAGCGGTGGAGGTGTTAAGGTATTAGCATGCTGGACATTGTTGGACTTGGCACAGCTCTCCACAGGGGACGATCAGTCTGTTTGCTCTCTTTGATCTGTGATGTTTGTGCAATACATATTACTTGACAGCCTTGGCTCGGCTGCCGGCCTCCCACCTGTGAGTGTTTGTGTGTGCCGAGAACTTTCATGGTACTGTGGAAAGAATCCTGAAATGTATCGCCTCAAATTTGGAAGCCCTGCTTAATCCATCTTTGTGGCAGTCAGATGAGGTGCTGTCAGCTTGTTTAGGGCCTCTTGTCTTCATCGTCCTTTTTTCCACTGACATCAACTCTCCATTTTCCCCATCGTGCCATCCCTTCTCTCCTCCGTCCCAGACCAGAGAGAAAAGGAGCGTGAGACCCGTCTACAGGAGCTCCGGCAGCAGAGAGAGGAGCGTGCACAGAAGGGTCGTCCAGGGGCCGGAGCAGGGGAGGTGGTGACGAGGAAGGTGGAGAAGTCGGCAGATGGCTCCACCCTCAGCCAAGTCACCAAGACAGACCGCTTTGCCCAGTCTGGTAGGCCAAAGCACTGACTTAGCTAGTACATACAAACGCATATTGAAACAAATGATGTTTTAAGGTCATTGGTGTCCATTAAACTAACACTGTCCAATACCATACAAAGCATTTGAAATGCGGTTGTGTTGTTTAGATGATGGCAGCAGATCATCTCGCAGCACCATCATGGAGGCCAGTTATGTGCAGAAAACAGACAGTGAGTCATGACTTGATTCCCCTCTTCTTTTAATCATCAGTGTTGTCATTACTGTGTTAACACCGTCTCTGGTTTCCAGGAGGGACAATGCAGTCCAAGTCATACAGCTACACCTCTTCCACTTCCTCCTCCTCTAGCACAACCAAGAAAGTGGGCAGGTGGGTAGTGAAACCTCTACGTAGTAATTACAATTAAGTGCCTCGACAAATGAACTTAGCTGTGCATCTCCCTGCAGTGTGTTTGACCGTGAGGATGACTCGTCGTCTCGTGGAGGCAGCGGCGGATTGGCCGCTGTGGAGCGAAGGCAGGCCGAGAGGCGCAAGGAGCTGATGAGGGCTCAGACTCTGCCTAAGACCTCTGCCATGCAGGCCCGCAAAGCTATGATCGAGAAGCTAGAGAAGGAGAGTGGAGGGTAAGGGTAAACAGAAAAGTAATACGACCAAAGACAGAAAGGGAACATGTCGAAGCATGTAAATATTAACTCAAACCCCTGTCTTTTCTTTAGCCCTGGGAATCCGGCTGTCGCCAAAGTAAACAAGGTCCAGCGTTCCACCAGCTTTGGTGTGCCCAATGCAAACTCCATCAAGCAGATGCTGCTGGACTGGTGCCGTGCCAAGACCCGTTCATATGAGGTGAGCCAACCCGCCACAGCACACCACTGTGTCTTCACTCTTTGTATTGTCAACCAGTATAGTTGTAGCTCATCCTGCGTAATGATTCAGGCAGATAGCCCAGACCAGAGTAATTTGATGAGATAGTGTTGCCTCCATACCCATTCTCTCTGTTTCCCTTCTCCCACAGAATGTGGACATTCAGAATTTTTCATCCAGTTGGAGCAATGGCATGGCATTTTGTGCCCTGGTCCATAATTTCTTCCCTGAGGCCTTTGACTACAACTCACTGAGCCCCAGCAACCGCAGGCAAAACTTTGAGGTGGCCTTCAGTAATGCAGAGTGAGTACACAATACACAAAACCTGTTACACAAATTGGATTACACAGTTTGTCCTACATACATGTGCACTAACCACTTCAGTTCTGAGTTGTTATGAGTTTTGACTACAAGTGAACCACGTGACTTTCTGCCCTGGAGAAACCACATCAACTGCAGTGGACCTGGGTGTTTTTAAGCTTGGCAGAGAAAATGTGAAGAATATGTGAAGAAAGCAACAGAAGAATATCCTGCAAGCTACTACAGGCCTAGTTTCCCTCTCGTGCTAGAAGATACAGATAATATCTTACAACCTCACGCAATGAGCACAAAATGAAAATGAAACAATCCAAGCCAAACAATTTTCCTTTGCTGCTCCCTGCCAAAAAACAACACATCACCTTCTCTTTGTATTGTACAGATGTTATCCCGTCTCTCGCATTCAATGTGCTGAGTACATTTGTTTTACCTTTGTAAAATCCACCTCCAGCTCTCATTGAATGAAGTCGTTAGATTCAATGTTCAATCTACTTTCCGCCTCAGTTGCAGCTCACAATGCTTCAACTGAGTACCAGATGCTGCGTGGAGATCCAACTTTTGCCTGAATGGTGAAAAGAGAAACACAAAAGTCTGTTCATCACAGTGAGTGAAGAGAAGTGAAGTGTGGAGATGGACCAATAAGACGTGGGAATCGCGTGACCCCGGTCCCATCCTCTACTCACTTCCGAGTGTTAACTTTTCCTGTCTCTCTCAGGTGTATGAAGTGACCTCAAGGCTGAGCGACCCCAGTTACTACTACCGCACTAATTACCCCGCCTCTAAACCTCCTCCCTCCACCTGCCCTCTACTATGAGTAACCGCAGTGACACCCTCCGTCTCGCCCCTGCTCTAAACCAGAGACCTATGAACAAACACGGCAAGCAACGATCAGGTCAAAAAGGAAGAGCACTCGGCTGTGCCTCAGATATTTTCCCCTCCTTTTTACTCCTAATCTCTCTCTCTCTCTCTCTCTCTCTCTCCTCCCCTGTTCTTTCGTTACCTGCTCGGTCATCCCTCTTGGATGCGGTCACACCATTCCCCCACGTGTGTGTGCTGTGTTCACGTGCTCACTGTAGGATTGTGACGATGCTGATGACGATGATGAAAATATCAACACTGGACTGTCACCAAACCCCACCACCCATCCTTCCATCTTTGTGTTGCACTATCACTCACTTCCCTGGGCACCCCCCACCCCTCTACCAGTTTGCTGTAATCTGGAACCCCGACACACACACACACCCACACACACCACCCTGTGCACCAGTGTGTTTTTCTCTTGTAGTCACCCTGTGGTCATATTTGTGTACTTGCAGGACCCTTGTTGTTTTTTTCAATGTGTCTTTGTTTGTGACGATACAAAGCCATATTGTAATGGTTGTGCCCCTACCCCATGTCTTAAGTCTGTTGTCTCAGTGCACAGAAAAAAACAACATCAAAGAAAACAAAAAGGCTGAATGGGCATCACCTGACGCTCATTTGACATTTTGTTTTGTCTTGTGTGTGCGCCACATACGTATCATGATGTTCATGAAGCATGTCAACTCATGGATATACCTGTCAACACAGAGAATGTAATGTCATTGTGTCTTTTCTCTCTCTCTCTCTCTGTCTTTCCACCCTCAATCCCTTAATTTGGCTGCTCACCGCTTTATCTTTTCTCCTTTCTCTCTATCCCACCTTTATCTTTCATCTTGTTCACTATCTCTGTCCTGTTTCCTCTCTCTCTATATAATTTCCTCTGGTTCTTCTCTACTTTGTTTCTCTCTACGTTGATCTTCCTTCCTCTCTCTTGTTCCCTTCCTCTCTTTCTCTTCCCTGGTCCCCCTCTCTCCCTGCTCCCTCTCCCGGGGCGTGGGTGCAGGAAACTAGTGGACTGTCCCCAGCTGTTGGATGTGGACGACATGGTGAAGATGCGTGAGCCAGATTGGAAGTGTGTGTACACGTACCTGCAGGAGTTCTACAGGGGTCTGGTGCAGAAGGGCCTGGTTAAAACCAAAAACTCCTCCTAGAGTCGCACCACACCTAAACTGAAGTCATGGTGAGAGAGGGGCAAGCCTACGAAGGAACCTCACATTGGTTCTGAGAGACTTAAGGGGGTGTGTGTGTGTGAGAATGTGTGTGTGTGTGAGTGTGGATATACGTTTTTAGTTATGATTAATGTCAAAGGTTGATGGGACAAGAAACGTATACATGGTATCATTGCATTATGAGTGTTTGCTCCTTCATGTTAACCTGAGGCTGCTGAGTTCTGAAGAACCAAACATGGTATGTGCGTGTGTGTGTGTGTGTGTATGTGTGTGTGTGCTATGCATGTCTGCATAGCCATATTATGGCCCAGGCAGACAGCCAGGCATAAGCACTCCCCAACTGCAGCTCCACACTTTAAAAGGAACTGCTGTATCACGACATTTCAAACAGAGGGATTGAGAAACAAAGCAGAGAATAGAAACGCTATGTGTTGTCTCTTTCTATCTAATGTTTACATGTGTTTATGTACTTGCCTTGTAAAGCCTTTTAAAGTTGTGATACTATAGTTTAAAATCACCTATCTTTTCAATATCTAAAATGACCAAAGAAAAAGGTTTTATGATGTTGACATTTGTACAGGGGACTTAGTCATCTGCTCTTCCTGTAGATTTGGTCTAAATGGCTCCCATAACACTACAGTGGGTTTGAGTAGTGCATCTCTTTACCTAAGTGCTGCAGGGTTTATATGGAGAGAACGCCACCCTGTGGTCACTTTCTGCATGGCTCACGTGGCTCGAGTCATTGTTCCTAAAGTTGTTTATTGGCATACAGTCAAGTTTATTTATAGAGTTCTTTTAATAGGTTTTTGGCAAAGTGCTTACAGAAAACAGGTGACACAAAACATAACAAACAATACCTCCACCAAACAGGGCCAGAGCTCGTCATTGCATGCTAAAGTCTGTGCGCGCCCACAAGCATGTGTGTGAGTGGATATGGGATTAGTTTAGTTAAGACTGGAGTTTTAACACTAGTTGTTTCCAAGTATTGCCATTGCGCTGGTTTGGTTAATGCCTGTGAGTAAGCATGATGGATGGAGGAGAAAACGGTATGAAGGTAGGAGAATATTATCCTCCTCATTCCATCTCTCGCTCTCGCTCATCCCACTAGTTCATCCTCCTCTTTCTCATAAAAACTATCTCTTGTATGCCTGTCCCTCAGGACCCTTGCCAACTGTATGCCCCTTGTGGAGGTGGAGGACATGATGATCATGGGTAACAAGCCTGACTCCAAATGTGTCTTCACCTACGTACAGTCTCTGGTCAACCACCTGCGCAGATACGAGATGTCCATGGGTCGGCCCTGTGACCTCTGACCTGTGCTCAGTGCATACAATGCAGGGTCGTAAACAGCTCTGACCCCCAAACAACCATCTTCACTTGATGACAGCCATGACTCCGGAGAAACACAGTCACAGATTTGCACATCTCCGATGGACGAGTTGGGAATAGTGTGTTTGTGTGTGTGTGTGTGTGTGTCAGTGTGTCAGTTTGCTGATTATCTTTGTTGGCAGTGGTGATGTGTTAGATTAATTCACTTCTCTTCTGGACACACATTCTTAATACAAAGTCCCACATTCTCCAGAGAGAGAGCACCAAAGTTTTTATTAGAGTATATTTTAAGCTTTAACATTTTAAAATCTTTTCAAACTGAAAATCAGTTTTGAGTCTCCAAAAGAAATGTACAAGAGAAAATATTTTTACAGTACTCCCCTTTAAATTATTTCTACCTACATTGTATCTGCTACACTTTTGTAACTCGTAATTTGTTAGCATAGCTGTTGGTGATGCCACTGAAGAAACACAAACAGATGTATACCATATGATGCATCTCTCTGTCTCCACTGTGGTACTCTTGGTGCATGCTTTGAAAACACATTTACTTGAATTATTTTAAATAGTTCTTATTATTCTTGTGTTGCCATCAGTTACATATTACTATTTAATTTCATTCATTCATGAGCACTGGGATGTTTTTCCTCTGTAGTTAAAATGGATGCAACATCATTGTCTGTGCAGTCCAAAGCTGAGTAAGCTCGCCTTTCTGGACTCCGCAGTGCTACTGAGAACCCGGAACAGTTTTTTGGATTTTGTAACACAGTATACTATTGTACTACGACTAACACCAAGTTGCTTGCATGGTTCTGTATTTTTAAGTGACCTTCTTCATGATCTATAATCTTTTCAGATAGGAAAAAAAAATATTTAGAAGAGTGGATGAGTCCGTCACGCGTTTTCTGAGATCAGCAACATTATATTCTTGTTAGATGTTTCATACTACTTAAGAGTGTTTCACTCTGGCAACAGGATGTAAAAGACTTGGGCCGTCACACCAATGTGCCCATCACAGCTCCACCCCTGCCAAACACACACTCACACACAGCTCTTTTCAGTGGGCTCTTTATTTATGCTTGGGTAGAGTTTTTGAAATATATTATTTTTTATTTTGTTAGTGTGTACATTATGCTTTGAAGTTTTGTTTAAAAATAAGTCTATAAGCCCAAGCTAGCATAGTGATTCATGAAATTCTTTAGGTCATTTCACAAACAGTTTTTGGGCCCAATGAAAGCTGGCTTTCAGCTCAGTCAATTACAAGCAAACCTGTCAATCATGATCAGGGCTGAACATGAACACTTTATTGCCAATGTATATTTTCTAACCTAAAGCTAAGGAAAATGTGTGACAAGACTTTTATTCCACTTGTATAATTAAGGTTCCTTTAACAAGATGCGGTTGCTTGCAGAGCTGATTTTGATGTAACTCATTTCTTCATGCTCTATATTAGTGTATTTGGAGTAATTAGAGAAGTATTCCAGTAAGGGCTTCCACAAAGCAGTGAATCCTGTACATATGAGTTTAAACACATTGTGATAAGTTCATGTTTCTGTGCACCACAGTTAAATGTGAATTAACAATTAAAACATTAAGAAATGAATTTGTTGGGGATTATTGCTTTGAATCGTCACACCCAGTGGGCACACTCATCTGAAGTATCAGGTGAATTGGACATTTCTTTAAAAAAAAAAATAAAGAAAAAGTAGTTTGATTTTTGTCAGATTTTATTGTTCTTTTACAGCCCTTCCACTTGAATCCTCTCATGTGTATAAGCCCCACCCACCAGGAAATGTAGCATCAACCCCAAGCCTGTCAAGCGATTTGCAGCCTGGGGCTTCATTAAGTTTCACAGTGGGCAGGAAGTCATCAGACACACAAGAGAGCTGAAGTGAGGAAAGAGGCCTGAAGACATTTGACACATGATGGATAAAAAAAAACACATACGCACTCACAGTCCTGCATGATATAAAAGCGCTCACCAACTGGCCTGTTGTGTTATTAACCTTGCAAAAACTAAAGGGACAAACGGCAGTAACAATGTATGTGGACCCTCACATGCTTATGCTAAGAGTGTGTACCTCCACAAGGGCTGTTCCATGATCTGCTGGCCTTATTTTCAAATAACATTTCTGTCATGAACTGTAATTACCAACTGGTTATGAAGCAGAGTGGTATTGTGTTATTTCTACTTTGCTCCTGAAGTTATAGGTCAGAGCGCTTCGTCTCTGACTCGGGCTCGGGCTCTGAGGAGGTGTTCTCTACGGGAGGGGAGGAGGACTGGGACTCTGGCGGGTCCTTAAAGGGGCTGTCTTTGGCAGGGGAGAAGCGGAACTCCTCGGGCACCTCCTCCTCAGGTTGAGCCTTCTTGTAGAAGCCCAACTTCCCCAGCAGCTCGTTGATCTCAGAGCGGGTCATGTCAGACAAGGCTATCCGCTGTGGAGTGGAGTCGCACACAGACCCGGGTTAAACTTGCTGCGACTTTGAGTGGAGCTGTTCCAGAATGGATGCCTTATATACAGCTCTGGGAAAAATGAAGAGACCACTCCAAATGATCAGTTTCTCTGGTTTTACTATTTAGGTATGTGTTTGAGTAAAATGAACATTTTAGTTTTATTCTATAAACTACTGACATGAGTTGTGCCTGTGTTGGAACTCAACAGACACTGGAGTGGAATGGCTGCCATACATGTAGAGATGCTGATTTAAGAAAGATTTGGAGTGGTCTCTTCATTTTTTTCCAGAGCTGCACTGTGTCACATTTCCACCCTTCTAAAAATAGTATACATAAATCAACGAAGGGCAGGATTTGTCCTTTCCAGCGCTTGTGAGACAAAGGTATAGTGCAAAACAAAGACTTACATCCAGCTCTTCGTAATAGTGATTAAGGAGGACAAGCTCAGGGTCAGCGCCAGGGATGTGCTTCATCACCAGGTTATGGCTGAGGTGGCAGTGGTCAAGGAACGGCACAGAGAAAAATGGTGGAATTTTTGTCTGATCATTTTGTGCAACTTTTCTACATAACATCACACCCGAGGTAAAGGATACTAAAGAGGAATATCCTGGTTCACAAAGGCTTTGACCTGTGGAGAGAGATAGGAATTGATGTTTTTCACTAATTATAGGTAACCCTAGACTTAAAATGTTTCTCATTGCACACTTTCATGCTTCAGATGAGGACTAGGCTTAATTCTGCCTTGGAAACTTGGTCTTAGTGTGCTGAGATCTATTTTCTTACTGTTTAGCTGCAGCACACTGATGATTACAGGACTGTACAACTTACCTCTTTCAGCCTGTTGAGCTGTCATCCACCACATGTCTGAAATGAGCCAGGAGATAAAACAACATAGACAAAATGGTTACAAACAGTACTCATTATAATCAGGAAAGAGGACGCCACCAGGATGAAGAAAAAGATTACTTGTCAGTTTGTAAAAGGCAACTGAAACGTGTCTTTCTGCATATTCCTCCTAGACGAGACACATAATATAACCTCCATAAATGATGAAAATTGATGAAATGGTGCACATTTTGTACAAAGCATTCATTTACGGAAGTCCTAGGTTGGTGGTGTATGTACTGAGAGGGATGCTTAACCCATTTTTATATGAAAAGAAAATCCCCAGGTGCCCCCGGTATAACTCTTCAGTATGCAGTAGCAGGTGTGAATTACATCAGAACAATGATACAGAGATACATCCTGGTAGGGTGGTGCTCCAGCCCTGGGGAGATAACTGAATGGATGTTCAGAAAGAGGAGAATAGTTTCCGAAACTTGGGTGTACTGATAGGAATGCAACCCGACCCTGCAGAGGAGTGTCCCGTTACACAGTTCGCCAAGTCACTTTGTTACAAACGTCGTTTTAGGTTATCACACTGAATACAATACATCATGTACGTTTAACTGGGGCACCATAGCAAACACGTTAAGGTCCATTCAGGATACTACAGTTCTGCTCCTGCTAAACACTCACGCATGCGCTAAACACAAGGATTGGGGGAAGAAAAGGCATACATTCACGTATTCTTCCAAAAACGAAATCCTACAAGACTCGACTTGCTGCCATCCTGGAGCAATTCAACCCACTGGACGTCGTTTGTATGAATCAGAGTAAAAAGGCTTACTGTACCTCCACCTTCGCTTTTGCGAGACCGTCCAGTTTCTTCAAATCCACATCGTAGGCCGAAGCGCAATGAAGCAAGCAGGTCAAGGCGAGCAGCCACATTATCTCTACTGGCTCTAACGTGGAACCGGGAACGGTTCCTCTCGATGCCAGCACCTGCAAAACTGAGTAACGTAGATGATGAAGTGGGCGAGACGAGGTGGTGATGTCACGTCCGGACCACTTGCCACGTCAATTGTTTCTCCCGGTCTGAAGAAAGAGGCGGGGACAGGTCTCTGATTGGTCATCTACCACAAACGATATACACGTAATCATCAAACATGTTATGACACGAGTTCACTTTATGAGTTTCAAAATAGTAAAAATGGAAGGTGGGTTAGTTTTATCCTGTTTCCTTTACGACCCAGGATCCTTACCGATAAGCACTATGATCTTGTAATAAAACCGTTAAGTCCTTATAGGTAGGGGAACATACATTATATACAAAATGAATCCTGTGATCATAGATTTAGGTAGAGTAATTCATTCCCCTCAATCTGTGATGGAGGAAAGCACGTGGACGAAGTGGTAAGAGAGCCAGATCAAAAAATGAGATTTTTGCTGTCAGTTGATTTCATCATGGTCAAGATGATTCTTGTTGAATAAAATCGTTAACTAAAGATTAAGAGTTCAGAGTCAAGTCGTGATTTACTTGAGTATATTTATTTGAAATAGCTGAGCACTCAGGAGAGACCCACACACAGTGTAGGGTATACAGATCTCTGAAGAAAGAGCAGTTGGGAGTGAAGTTTCATAGAGACACAAGGCCATTTGTCAAGTCAAAACAACACCTGCATAGATCATATGACTAAACATTAGCAGTTCCTTCAGAAACAAAACTAAATGTAGGACAACAGTCAAACAGAGGAAATCATAGTAAATGGTTGACCTGAAGAATATACTGTATAGTCATAGTAAATATTATTTAGATTTTAATAAAAACATATATCAAATTACAATAGTGGGATTGCTGACTCAAAAAAGTTTGAAGTCAAGGTAGAAAGTATATATTATTCTGGCATGGTGAATGTAACATAATGCACCCTATAAGTCAATGTGTGCTCCCAGTATATAGCCTACAGTTTTTGGTTAATAACTGCATTTTATTATCTTAACAAAATACAAATCTGCAAGGGTTAAGCCTTAAATATCTGTTTTAATTTGTTAATATCTATCCTTGGGCATTTGTTTGAAAAGATTTTTGGATCACCTTGCTGTCAACACAGATCAAGTACTAGCTGTAACAGGTCTTGACTGGGACCTAGCCAAAATCTATATTTAGCTTCAAAAGCTATGAATCTATTAAATCTATAAATCTCTCAGAATCACTCTACTTGATCTAAATGTACCTTTTAATGTGTGCTGTGAGTTATTTTGAACACAAAACGTGTTCACATAGGGCCAAAGTGATCCTATAAGTCCACTGAACCTGCCTTGCAAAGACATTAATATTTAATAGCTAATGTTTACAACCCTAATGTAGGAGCCCCCTTAATGGTATGTCATTAAGGAAAATCTTTCTAATCAAAGAGCCTATATAAATATCAATATGTATGTGTTGCTAATCTACTTCAGTTGTTAACACATGGTTAGTAATACAGGAGTGTATCTGTATCATCTGCAAATGAAACAACTTGGACTCTCTTGGCATTTTACAACTTACTGCAGTTATTTTAAACCAGAAAACAGTAAGTATGTTGTTGATTTCCAATGTGAATTGTTTATATTTACCAAAAAAAACACATTTATGTTGAATTTATTATTGTATTAACTGGGAGTATAAAAAAGTATAAAAAATAAAAATGTATTAAGAGATTCCTTGAGGACTGAGGAGCACTGTATATATAACCATTAATACTGGAAGAACCACTTGAATCTCTAAATGCTTCATTGTTGTTATAGCACACTGGTTCCACACAGAACCATGTTCTATTGTGATTCAGTGGTCTCACACAACTACAAATCGTTCTTTGCAGAACCACATACACATATAGAACCACATATAAAACCACTGATAGCACCACACATGGTACAGGAACAGATCCATATATCAATTACCATTTAGAGATGCTATTTGACTGTGGTTGGATGACTAGATGATTAATTGATCAGCTTTGATGCAGAGCTGAATGCATTAGTACTGTGTAATGGGTGTGGAAAGGTAAAATACTTAAGTTAAAACATACTTAAGTAAAAGTAAAGTTACTGACTTCAAACAATACCCAACAATTACAAATACACAAAAAGCTATTTAATTACAGTAACTAGAGTACATGTCCGTGGCCTCCAAAGAGTATCTATTTCACATGAACGTGTTTAGTAACTTCGTGTACAGGCTCCCATCCTCAAGGATGCTCTGTAAAAAACAAAAAAACAAAACTTAAGGCACTTCTCCATGTGAACCACTGTGCGGCAGCAGGGCTTCACGATCTTCTGTCTTCTGTAATCATCAACTGAACATAGTGTTTTCGGTGCCTGTCCGTCTACGGAAGCGATCTCGTCCCGGGCGTCTTCTCAATTTGAAGGGCACGGAGGAAACGCGGGCTGCAGACGCCGCTCGTCGACGCTACATGTATCGCAGCAGCACGTCTCTTTAACGGAGGAGGAGGAGAACAGGAGAGGATTTTATTTATTGAAATGTAGCCGAGGATATATATCGCCAATAACCTCTTGAAGCCCCACCTCCTCCTGCTCCCCCCCTGACGTCGCCGGTGAGCAAGGCGCTGGGATGCCGATGGTTTCTTTTGGGAAGCGGCTGGGAAGTTGAGCGTTTTAACACACAATTACACCTTCCTCTGACCGAGAGGCCGCGGTGGCCGTCCAGACACCCAGACCTCCTCATCTGCACGGAAGGTTGCGCCGAGGAAACAGCGGCCAGTTCACCCGAGACCCGTCAGCTGTTTTATATCCAGCATATTAAGCCGCAAAACAGGTAAAGAAATTCCTGTGGCAATTAACTATGAGGCAGAATTTAGTTTTGCAGTGAAACCAGTGGAAGTACCAGTCACAAATCATCCAAGTTAGACAATAACAGCTCAAAAACACAAGAAATGAAGTGTTAGCGTTTACGTTTATTGTTTTATTGTGCGTGTACAGATTATTATAACCAAGTTAACTAATGGCCCGCGAAAAATGGCTCAGTAGTGAATTGGTGACCCAATTAGGAGCGCCACCGTATTGTCAATAAAGACATCGTGCGGATGTGTTCCTAATGTATGAGCCATTTCAGAGGAAGGAGAGAGTATCTGTGGTCCAGACTGTCAATAAAGGGCAACAAGTACGAATAGGAAGGGATGTTTACACAGTAATCATGCCTGTTTGGTGGGGTTGTGCTACAGTATTTGTGTATTTGTGTGATAAATATGTGAAGTAAGGAGACGTTTAACCTATTTAGCACCTTTTTTCACCTTTATTTTATATTAGAAATCATGCTCATTTATCATAATCATGTTGTCACACACCACAGATACTGGCTATCCCTTTTCCTGTGTTGATTCACACACAAATGCATGACACACATGCACACACTGTCTGAGATAAGATCTGATGGCAAAACAACTATTAAAATGACCTTCATCTTTTTTCCCCACCAGAAATAGTTCCTGAGACAGGAGCATAATTAGGCCAGACCAGATATTTAATGCTGCTGCCCTCATTCAGCCAAGACATGAGTCATTTTGTACTCACTCAACGTAAATATGTGCCACTATAGTACTAGTGACCACTACAGTGACAATGTAGTATTGTTTACACATCAATACCAGGTAACAAATGACTTATCCCCTCAAAAAGCTTTTTCTCATCTTTGTCAAGCGTATTTGTACATTTGTCTGGTCAGTTTAACAGATTTAACTTGTGGTTCAGATCATTGACATTTTATACATTTGTCTGCTTTGCTACATACTGTAACATAATATGCCATGGATGCTTTTATCCAAAGGGCCTTACAGTACCATGAGTGCATACATTTTCAGTGCTCAGTGGTAATTCCCATTCATTTATATCACAGTTTCCACTTTGTTGTGTAATAATGTAATGGACTGAGTAACAAACTGCAGCAGAAATGCTTGAATGAAGCTGAACTGAAGGAGGATTTAGCTGCTATTTAAAATAAAATAACCTCAATAATCTGACTGGAGAAAAGCCAGTAATACGATTTTTGGAATTAAAATAAGGCATTTTTACTACTAATGCACTCATTTCCACTAACAGGTTTAACAGTAGTTAACAGATGGCAGGCAAGTGTAAAAACATTCAATGTCTCGCTCTGTCATTCTCACACACTGTCACACACTGTCACACACACACACACACACACACACACACACACTAACTAATGCATAAATGCAAAAATATTGAGCAGGAAGAGACACTTGGGCATTGGATTGACTTGTCTTTATGATTGTGTAAACTTTTAATTTCATGCATCTGCAGGCATTAACTCTCCACCCATTAGGCCTGTCTTATGTAAGCTTGATTACTTTGCTTGAGATCAATTGCAGTTTCTGCATCTTATATCAACATTGTGACTATTCTGAAGTACAGTATGCATCTTAAATGTAAGGAAATGTTTCCACGTGGCTGAGTTTGACAGTTAATGGTAGAATGTAAATGTACGATACACGATCATTCAGGATTAATTGGGCAGCCCTAAGACGATAAGTTGTCAGCACATGTTAGTGAGGCTTGGCTGCCTCTTAACCGTTAGTATCATAAGCAAAATCATTTTGACAAACTGAGTCCTGGGATATGACCTGATCAGAAGGTTGAGCCCCCCAGAATATAGGGAGTGATATCTAGTGGCACTAGGACCTAGAGGACCCATCTACAGCTGTGGCAGCAGCTGCCTGTGTCATTTCTGTCAGGGTCATCATTAGTATCACTGTCAGAGGGACATATGGCCCTGGAGGCCCTCAACACCAACAGTCTCCTTGGCTGTAATTTAAGCAATAAACACTGGAGATGTGATCATGCTCATGGCTGGAGTCACTGATTCAACAGAACACAAATAGAGCTCAGGATATAAGATGAAATTCTTATGACATGAGGCTGTAGATGACTTTCCTTGCAATAAAAAGAAAAAGCAAGATAAGAAAAGAAAGTCATGAAAATAAGGCATGTGATCATCTGACTGAAGCGATTGTATATTGCATAACTATCTGTGTTGTGAAATAATCACATCAGAATATGTGAGGAGCCGTGTTGAGGGCTCTCGTTTCCTGACTTTTGCTGCTCTTTGCTTGTGTGTCTCCTGCACGGGTTGCACTGCATCTTCCCTGGCTCTCCCAGCTTTCTCTCCCTCTCAGGAGGGCGCATGTAAACATCCTGACACATTTGTTATTATCAAATCATTCCGCTCTCTCCCTGTAGAGCGTGAGAGGAATGAGAAACGGTAGCTGCCACGCGTGTTCCCAGGAAAAAGACAAATACATGACTCTGGCTCAGGTGCACGTTGACAATTGAAACATTTTTACCACTAAAATGTGTATTTTAGTGGTAAAAATTGACAAAAATTACATTGGCATACAGGGAAATATTTACAGAATGAGCAAGATTTATTTAATGTACAATGAGAATATATTGTACATTATTATCCTAAATACACACCAATAGAGCAGTCTGCATAGTGTACTTCCACCTGTGCTATCAGTGTTTATATCTTATTATTTCTTCCTTCTTTCATTATAAATGTCACCTTCACCACATCCTACATACTTCCAGTCACCCAGCTGTTTCACACATTTTTTGTCCCATATCCCATACATGTTTTTGGTCCCCCAAGACACTCTCTCTCACATTTACTCACTCACACACACACACACACACACACTTTTCTCTCTCTCTGTCTCTCGTGTGCACACGCAACCATTACCACTGATAATGATCTACCTCCAGTTGTTGTGACGGTGGCCATTGGGACTGGCATGTTGACGTCACCGACAGTAAGTGTGAGGTGGTTGGCTGAAGGAAATTACTGAGCACATCAGTGGAAGAGTAAAGGTTTCACCTCAGAGAAAATGAAACGACTTTAGATTAGGAATAATATAATATATCCAGCCTGATTTGAATGTAAAAAATGTAATTGTTGAGGAAAATACAAGAGTAATTCAGTGACCATGTAATGAAGGTGGTTAAGATGAAGAATTGGAACAACAGGGTCTAGGAAATACAGAGTGAAAGGATTAGAGGAAGGAGGAGATAGGAAAGAGAAGGGGATTAAACCTTGGAAAAATAGACAGTGCCAGAGGGAAATGAGAGAGGATCAATTTGGAGACGTTCTGTAAAGAGACAGTGTCACAGAATGGTCTCTCTCTCTCTCTCTCTCTCTCTCTCTCTCTCTCTCGTCCTTTGGCTCGTTTTGCACCCACCCACTCCCACGTGTGCCCAAACACCCTCCCACCCTCCTCTCCATTCCTCCATGAAAATACCATACATGGACCATAGGCTTACGTACGGGCTGGCACCAGGTTATTGGTCGACCGAAAGACCAGCATGTTACTGGGCACACGTGAGCAGTACTGACCGCGTAGAAGCAGCGCTCCTCTGCATGAAAGTCATGGCCCTGTCGCTTGAAGGTCATGTGAGTAATTATGAGGGAGCTTATTGTTTCCATGTCCCCAGGCTGAAACACCTCCCTCCCTACTGACCAAAAATATGTCCACAATGTACAGGTCTAACTACTGAGGACACCAATGGGAAGAGGCAGCTACATCGCCTAGACCTTACAGTAGCTGTAAATGCATGTGTTGTCTACAGGATGACTTGGTTGTGCAGCTGGTCTCCTCGCCCTGACAGTATCACTACCATATTTTGGTTCTTCCTTATGTGCCTCACTTCTGCTTCCGATTGATGGATCTGGGTCACGTTGCCACATTGTGCCCAAATCAGCTCTCTAAGGCTCAGACACATTTGCAAGTACAAGGTCACGTTTGTTTTTGGATTTAAAGTGGCAATCCACAAAATCCTTGTTTTTTAAAATTTTGGTGGCATCTGTGGTGATAGGCGGTCAGTGTGGCCAGTACTGTGACGTTGAGTTTGAGTTTCTGTAGGTGGCATTTTCTAGCCACGGTGGCTATCGTTGCTCATGCTAGCTACCTACCTTCTTCGCTTTCGCAGCTGCCGAAAACATAAACCACATCACTTCCTGTGCACCTACCTGGCACTGGGTGTTTAGAGCAAACATAAAAGCTTTCATGTACTGGGTATAGATTGAATCACTAATGTGTTATATCAGGCAATAAAGAGTAGCAAAACAGCCATTTCTTAATTTTTTTAAAATTATTACTGCCTTTACTTCTGTCTTTATTTTTCCATTCTGTGTCTGTCTGATCTTGGTGCTACCCTCTGTCTTAGTGTTGTTTATTCCATGCTGTTGAGTTGTGATGTAATCGACCCTACAGCAGTTTCTCGGGCTAGTGTCTGGCAGGTGTTCTGAGCTGATATGAACTGACTGAGCATCTCCGTGGTTACCAGAGGACTGGCAGACAGCTTAGGTACAAATAGAGAGGATGAAAAGCTGCGCCCTGGCTTATTTTCCCCCCATTCTATTTATGAGTTAGTCCAAGAGCTGTGGGAGATGTGAAGAGTAAGAGAACGTGAATAAGAGGGTGAAGTGGCCACCATCTTATCCTCTCTTGCTCTCTCCCTCTCGCTTCTCTCCCACCTTTCATGTAATTTGAGTCTCCCTCTCTCATTACCTCCTTCTGGAGAACATAATCACCTGTTTTCAGTGCCATGAGAAGGCAGGTAATTGAACTGTCATGACAGTTGACATGTAATGACTCATTCACATGTCCCGTTGTGTCAATAGGATCTCATGAGAATCCCAACCTCCTCAGTGGAATAGACATTTGTGAAAGGGCGGCTTGTTGTGCTAACGAGGTTATGCCCAGTGTTTTGTGACATTATGTCCAAAGTTTTGTGACAAAAATCCCTTCAATTTCTCTCCTTAGCCCCTGTTTTAGTTATTTTCCGAGCATGTCTCTCTTACATAATGTTTATATGGTCATGGGAACACCCTCAGTCCCTGACCCTTGCATTCCTTTCTATTAGTTGCTTGTCATTTTGGTCGTGTAGGAACTGAAAGTTACTCTACAGTGTCACTCATTGTAAAATGAAATAAATGGCTAAAATATAAATGTAATGTAATGTTTCTTGGAAGTATAAAGGTCCCTATTGTTTTCTTTGTCACAGAGATTTGGGGAAATGGATCCAAGTAACCAGAACCAAAGCCAGGCACAAGTAGACAAACCATGTGGACCAGAGATTTTAACGGCCACTCCAGCACCACCACCAGGAACAAGGACCCCAGCCACCAATCCTACTTCCACCCAGCCTGCAGGTCCTGTCAGGCCCCGACGGCCCCAGAGAAGCCCCAGAGTAGAGGGCTCCGTGGACGTCTGTGAGACCAAACCTGAAACCACACCAGAAGCCACCCAGGACCAGTC
>CABFOQ010054788.1:0-28923 GCA_900660455.1 Gephyroberyx darwinii | reverse complement strand
GCTAGCTAGAACTACTCAAAACATTACCTACAGTGGTCATTATTACTGAGAACAAGGTTTAAAGAAGATAAGATAAACACACTTCTGTTTACTAATGTTGGCTAGCTCTATGAGAGAAGTGGAAAAGTGCTTACTAGCAGTCATCTCTTGAAACGGGTCTCGTTTTCTCACCATCTCCTCAGGAGAGAAGAGGTGTAGCAAGATGAAATTTGCAGCCACACTTGAAACTACGCGCCTTCTCGATATCCCCTCCAGATCCGTAGCCCACATCATCATCTCGTACTGACTCAAGGACGGCAGATGTTGGTTCTGTTAAAAACAAGTGGCTCCATGTCAACATCTTCATCGTTGTCGGTGTCTGAAATGGGCCTGTCAGAGTCCGAAGTGTCGCCGGAGGTTTCACTGTTGGTGTCGGTTCCTGTGTCGCCTGAGCCGCTCTCCCCAGTCTCCCGGTCAGATCTCGGTGCCAAAAAGTAGTCGTCAATAAGCTCTCGCCACCGAAATCCACAGACAACACTGGGTTGCCGAGCGATTTCTTCTTCTTTCTAAGACGCCATTGAAAGTCTTAATGATTACGATACTAGCTTGCTAACTTGACAACCAACAGGTGCAGATGCAGCTGACGGCTAGTCATCGCTAAATGCCGCTGCCATGATCAACTTCGCCAAATACCATATCTTGCTTTCATGCTTCAAAATTATATTTCCACTCTAAAATATTAAGTAATTCATACAGATTATGAAAGCCAAGGTTTTGTTTTAATAAAATTAGTCGAAATACCAAAATGGTCAAAAATAGACTTTTTGACTTAAAAGGCATTTCTACGAAAATTACCCATTGCGACTTCTGACTGATTCTGTGAGAGCACATCACATTTGGTAACATACCCCTTACATTTGATGCCTGCATCGAGTCTGCGACTTATCACTAGGTTCATGATGTGATCCTTTGAGATGCTCTGCCAAGCTTTTACTACTGCCTCTTTCAGTTGCTGTGTGCTTGGTGCTTGTGGGGGGGCTTCCGACTTCAGTTTCCTTTTGAGCAAGTTAAAAGCATGTTCATTGGGGTTTAAATCTGGTGACTGACTGGGCCATGTCAAACACCTTTTCTTCCTGATAAGCTCCTCAGTTAAGGTCGCTGTATATTTGGGTCATTGTCTTGCTGCATGATAAACTTCAGTTTGGTTGCATTTCTCTGAATATTGGTGGACAATACGTTTCTGTACACTTCAGCTGTGATTCCGTTGCTGCCATCACTGGTTACAACATCAATAAAGACCATTGAACTAGTTCCAGATGCAGCCATACAGGCCCAAGCCGTCACACTGTCTTCACCATGCTTGACAGATGAAGTAGTATGCCGAGGGTCCAGAGCAGTCACTTTCTTTCTCCACACTTTCACCTTTCCATCACTCTGGTCAAGGTTAAGACTTGTTTCTAAAACTCAGGCTCATTTTTTGCACAAATTTCACAATAGCCTCCTTGTTTGTCATACTCAGTTCTCTAAGGTAGGCTCTACAAATACTTCCAATGGATATAAACTATGCCCTGACACTCACAGCTTTCCATTTGTAAATACTTAGAGTAATATGGTACACCTGTGAAATTTGAAACAGCTGATGGTCATTTGCTCCAATACTTGACTTGAAATAGGGGGATTTGACTCACTGAATGGAATTGCTGTAATATAGTTCAATGCCTGTTTAAAAAAATAAAAAATTTTGATTAGTACAGAGGAAAAACAACCAACAACTGTCCCAATACTAATTATATATATAATTGTGTATGATGTACTTGAGAAAAAGTAACTAAAATTTTGAACTGTCCACACCACTGAATATGTGTCAAGTGTGTGCTGTCACAGGGAAACGTGACTATTTTACAGACTATTTTTAGAAGTTTAAGAAGTAAGGCTTCACGTTTTCATGATACCTTATTTGGTTCAGGTGTGCCTGAGTAGAGCTGGAGATAAAACTGGATTGAGAACCACTGCGTTATGGTGCCAGTCAAAGTGGCACATTCTGTATCCAATCAGTGCAGAGCATAGTAATCAATCTCAGTGCACCAATCAGGTAGCTCTCTGTTCTAGCCCCCGCCTCCCCTTTGCTTGCAAATCTTGGATCTAGCTTGCAAATCTTTATGGCAGGCTTTGAGCATGAAACACTGACAAAAGTCGACATGCGCAAAATTGACTTTTGCAAGTGTAAAAGCGTAACCCGCAAAGAGAGTTTTGTGAATACACATCAGATTTTCTTGCTCAGATTCTTTTGCACTTTTGCAAATAAGTCTTTTCACTTTTGTAAATAAAATTAATAAAATTAATGTTTCTTGCTCAAACATTATGGCAGGGAAATACCTTCATAGGAATGCACATCATGTAATCAGACTACATGTGTATGGGTAAGAAGGATGACATGGAAATTTATGCTGAGAGTATTTAAGCCTCTACTGCTGTCTAGTGAGGAACCTTTGCAAGTGCTGCTTTTTCTACATTTTGAACACCATGATGTACAAAGCATTTCCCTCACATATCAAAAATGGATTCAACGGGTAACTGTAAGAGGCAATGTTCATTTTTCAATGAACAATGAATTCAATGAATGTTTCTTTTTACGATGGATAAAAAGTGAATGTTCAGAATGGTGTCCCGCGCACAATGTTGGATACCGTTAAGTCATCTAGTTGCAACTTTTATTTTATTACATAACATTTTGTAGAAGGTTATGTGACTCTTACTCATCCAACCATTTATGAACCAAGGCTTATATAAATATGTTTGTAGGAGGCAAGGAGGCACCTAGGGAAAGAAAGTAAAGTTGTAGGTATAACCATCTGCTTCCCCCTCAGCATTTAATGAGCAGCTTGCCTTCGTTCTCAATATGAACTGTAAAAGAACTTTCCATCTCTGTTGTTTGCTTACAGTACTTGGATCTATGCATGTGTGCACAGACCTGCTCACATGACATATTTGCTATGTCATTACATCTGTCCTATGTTTTACTTTTAAAGAGTGACGTGTCCTGGGTGTTATTGTCATTTATCCATGGATGTGGGCTGTACCAGTTCTAGGTTTTGTTGAGAATGTGTTGCCAGTGTTCATCAGGCCATGGGGAAGAATGTGAAAGAGCCAGTTTGGCCTGCAGGGCAAACACATCCTTTTGTTCTGTTCTCCTGTTGTCCCATAAGCCCTTCACCTGCATACCTGGGAACAAAACATCAGGTTGGTTACTCCACCTGGCATGGTGAACATGAAATTCCAGTCTTACAACCTTGAAGATGACTGAATTGCAGACAGAGCCTAAAATGGAAATGGGAAAATAGCAGAGGAATTGATGCTTGTGCATATATGAAAACATTCTGATCAAGATCCCAATCTACTGTCTACCGATGGCTCAACTGTGAATCTGCCTAGAACAGGCCTTCCTCAAAAACTAAGTAACTGAGATGGGCCATAGTCAAAGAGGCCACCAAGAGGCCTATGGCAACTCTGAAGGAGTTACAGTCTTCCATGGCTGAGATGGGAGAAACTGTGTATGGGACAACAATAGCCCGGACAATTCACAAATCTGGGCTTTATGGGAGAGTGTCAAAAAGAAAGCCCTTGTTGGAAAAAAATGTATTTAAGAGAATTTATTGTTCAAAGAATGCTCAGTTTAATTATTTAAACTAGAGTACAATAAAATGTAAAATATATACTGGTATGCACCAAATGTTCCAAAAATATCTCATATGCAAATAGTACATTTGCTTTTACAGTCAGTAAATGAAAAAATACACCAATGGACCAATTTATTAAGCTCTTTTTAATCTTTACCTCTGTCTGCATATTTTGATTGATGTATGTCTTGCTGATTTCATCATCTTCTGGCCCATTTTGCTTTAGCAGTCCTTGCTGCATTCCAGTCTGTCACATTACATGCTAGGTGTTACTGAGTAATCTTAAAGGAATACTATACACTTTGAATTTTGTCCTTTAGTTTAAACAGCTTGTCAGCATTCCTCATGGAAACCCAACTAGTTGCAGGCATGTCTCAGATAATCTTCTGACAGGCCCACATCTAATTTTGTCCCAGAGCCTCTCTCACCTCACAAAGCTATAATGGAGGTTGTTTCAGTGACATAATGTGGTGTTTGCATTAAATCCATGTATTGACATGGATTTATAGTACATCTTTTAGAATGGTAGCTTGGACATTTCCCTGTCAGTCACTGACAATGTACGATCCAAATGTAAGCACATTCGCTGATATTCATCTAAGATTCATTTCCTGATTCGTTTTAGCACTGCTTAGCTGTTATTAAAGCAGATGTGGTCTCGAGATTACAAGTGAATTACTAAAACTCTGGAATAATCCTCATAGATTTTAATTTCATTGAAATGACGATGTAACATTAAAGTAATCGCCTCATGCTCAGGCATATAGTTCAGAGACGCTACAGCCCAGCGAGGGACAAAATACCGATTTAAGTGAACCTTCGTGCTTAACAGTCGCCACACCGGTAAAGGCGTGAACGTCGGTTAAGATCAATCAAGCGAAACACTGGAAGGAAGTTAAAAAAAAACCGAAATAGCAGCAGAATACGTTTCTTCCACCTTGGGGGAGGATCCATCCACGTAATGCAAACACGCTTGACTCGCTCGGTTTTCGCTTTTCCTCCTTCAGCCGTGATGCATCATCTGTCATGAACACAGCCTTTGCCTGGAAATGTCACTGACATGGTACTGGTAGACAGAGAGAGCCCGGAATCCGTCGCCAGCGTCTTGCTTCTACTAGAAAGAAGAAACATATTTGGCTGAATACGTCTGGATTTGGGAGCATTTTCTTGCTAAAACCGTCGCCTACCTTGTCATATCAAATTCGAGGATGAATACCATAAGACAGGTGCCTTCAAGGGTGAAAAGCAAAAGGACCGAGACCCATTTAGGTGCGGAGAGGGAGCATTTTGACAAGCAGCAGGTAAACAGCGTTGTGTGGCGGGTAATGCTTACAGTAGATGGTGGTGCTGCTGATGTTTTGGCAACACAAAGCGATTACACCTCGGCGGAGGACCTGCCGCTTTATGTAGGCCTACTTTGGCTTTACCGGGGGGTAGGTGTAGTTTTGTATGTGTGCTGTGGTCCATGGCGCTCACATTGTCTACATAGTCCGCAGTATAGGCCACATTTAGGGGGTTCCACTCAGCACAGCAATTTTCTTGTAGTTCTTGTACAATGTTGTAGTTTAGAAGCACACGATAATTCAATTATCCAAACTACTATTTGCCTAATTAGTAGTAAGTTCAAGTAAAGCTAAGATACAAGATGTGACACTCTGTGCATTTGAAATATACATTTGAATTTGCTGAGTAGAGTTGAGTAATTTGAGATTATCTTTAAGGTAAAAGGAGGTAGGTATGGGTCTCTGCTGCTCCAGTTCCTAGTTCATGACTAATCGTTTTTGTTTTGTACAATTCGTAATGTAATGTATTTCATGAATACATTACTTTAGCAAAATGCTTTCAACTGAAATTATTTAATTATGGATAGCACTGAATAGTTGCCACATTGGGACAAACATAACCAACAACTACCCTACACCATTATACTCACTCACATACAAACAAAATCATAGGAATATGTTATTAGTGGTTAAACATCTTACCATGCTGAGGTGATTGTCTAAGTCAACCACTTTAAGGCAGTAAAAGACATGTACACCTGTACTTGTCACTGAAGTCTGTCAGTACCAGGCTGATCTAGTCCTTCCTGTTTGGCCACCTTTCCTCCCCTGCAGCGATCGCTTTTGTAAACCCTTGGTGTAAAATAAGGCACTTAAGATATAGACCATAACTGTGAGAGCAATTATGAAATAGAAATCAGTTTCTACTGTTGTTCACAGACTTCACTTCACACACTTCACACACCAGAATCAACAGAGACTAAACACAGGGTGCCTGCAAGTCCTGAAAAAGGACTTGTCTCAACTCAAGGCCTTAAATGGTGTTAAATACAGTTAAATGTAGCATTTTAAGTATTCAATTCTGTTTTAGAGCTGTTCTTCTGTTTTTTCAAACATGAAATTGGTCTTATGTGTCATTCTAACTGGCATTAAAAAGGTCTTAAAAAGTCTTAAATTTAAGTTGATGAAACTTGCAGACAACCTGAAACGTGACTTTCCCCATTATAGTTGAGCAAGATAGACTAATGTAGACAGACCTTCATGGCGTTGTCGAGTAAATGCCAAACCTGTTAAAGCCATCAGATTATATCGGAGCACACGCACCCATTCAATGAGTTAGAAACATGAGGTTTAAACAAGGTTGAGTAACTAAACAAACTGTTGAACTGCCTAGGTGTTAAGTCTTACAGCACTCAAAATGTTATGCCATTGTCTAGCAGCCTTGACATCCTAAATTGGGCGTCCCTTTACCTGTCAAAGTTTTTATTTGCCTTTTTACAGTCAATTCTTGATAGCGCATGGTAGATTATATAACAGCATGATTCTACAAAATGCTAGAGCTCTGTTCAATGGTTAAAATAAGCTTGTGGGCTATCCGGAGAGACCTTCTAGAGACAGTATCTTTCCATAGATGGTGCTGGCTGCTGAGTTGTTAAAGGACTACACCGACTTGTTGGCAGTTTGGCCCATTGATCACCTTACCCAATATGTGACGAGAGGATTGGCACCAAAATCTGTCTCCAGTAGACAGTTCTGTCTGGTGCTAACGCTTTAGCATACAGTAAGTAATTGTTGGCAACTAGCGTTATCCTAAAGGTATCCTAAAGAGAACTTGTAGCATCTCTAAGACTGGATGGTTAGTTCATTTAATGACGCACCTCTAAACCTGCCAGGCTTATTTAGGGGATTGGTAAAATAGACATGAAATCCGACAATAAGAATGCATTTTCAATGGCAGATCTCTCTTCCCGTGAGGAAGTGAGAGAAGTTAGCCAGTCAGCTAAAGGTTTTGCGTTGTTGATTCGTAATGAACTTCACTAATGATGAGGATTGAGGTTTTGTTTTCATAAGTTATGAATCTACAAGCCATAGAGTAAAAACGAACAATACCAACAAAAGATCTATCTTAATACTTATAATGTTAGTCGCCTACCATTACTCAACATAGGGTATGCTAAGGTGTTAGCATGTTCACTGATGAGAGCTACCTAGTGGAGACAGATGATTTTGGTGCCAATCCTCTCGTCACATATTAGGTAAGGTGACCAACGGACCAAACTGCCAACAAGTCGGTGTAGTCCTTCAAGTGGTGCTGGTGCATTGATTGTTTTGTTCATTGAAGCAAACTCTGGTCTTTTGTTCCCTGTTAAGTCAACAGTGAAAGAGGTGGCACAAAATTAACTGATTTTATTCTGTTGCTGAATTGCCACTTCTCTCAAATGCCATGTCCAATTTTCTCAAGTTATTAATGGGCTAAGTGGGTCGACGGGGGGTACCTTGGAATGAGCACAGGTGTACCTTGAGATTTTTCAAATAGAAAAGAAGGTCAGGCAAAAACGCCTCAGCTAAGAACAAAATGTAACCAAATTGGCCCAACATTACGCATTTTTCTGTAGTTTAAGACATTTTGTTTCATGACAAGCATAGCATTTATCTGCATTATTCTGCCCCTACTGTATGATCATGCAGTGCTTTTATGTGACCTTTTAATGCAATTAATAACTTGCTGTGTCAGATTTAAGTGACTTGCTGTGGTTCTGGAAAGGTTGGGATTCGGCTAGTCTAGGTTGGTAGAAGGATGCTCCACATAGGCGGAAGCCCATACATTTTTCCATTAGGTTAATATTGCTCTTGTCATTGAGCTACACAATACTGCTGATTCACCCAGTAGACCGAAACACTCTCTCTCTCTCCCTCTCACTCTCCCTCCCCTCTTTTTGTTGACCTCAGTGCCAAGGTCAAACGTTCCCATACAGTGCCATGTGTGTGTTGTGTTTGCTTTCCCTCACTCTCGGTTGCCTGAGTGAGTGCCCATGAGAGAAGGAAGGGGGATGGAAGCACCAGAGGGTAAACACAGCTACCAAGTAGGAGTAAAACAGGATGTAAGGACTTTAGTTATGATCATTTTATATATTAAGAAGAAAAAAACTACGCTTTAAGTGAATGTTAGTGTTTGTCCAAAAAAATAGCTTAAAACACGTACTCACTACCACTGGACAGACTGCTTAAGATTCAAACCTTCTCTCAAAGAGCCTAATTCATACTCAGTGCTCTTCCTGTGAGAGTCTTGAGAGTAATGCCTATCACGAGGAGTATGGCAGTGCATGCTATGGTGAATAAATTGTGGTCTATACTGTCTGGCCATACACAATCATGTGAGTCATGTGAATCATGAGTTAGCCAGTTTGATTACTTTTGTGATTTGACTGGAGTTTGGCCTAGTAATTAGGGTTAGGTTGCTAAATTCTTAGGTTTGATTTATCTGATGTTGAATATACTAATATATGTAGTCAAGATCATTTTAAAGTAGTGTTCCTCGTTTCAAAGTGTCTTGATCATGAAGGAGACATAAGCTAAGCCAGTCAAGAGCCCTTTTGATTCGTTCACTCTTCCTTCCTGGTGCTCAAGTTCACCCATCTATGCAACCTTTATTGATATATCCCAAACACTTGTAGTGCACTCTCCTCCATAAGGGTATTATTCTATATGAAAATGACCAGGTTTCCATAACAACGTGTGTAGCTTACTTGACAAATTGATGCTTATATGTGTGTAAGTGTATATAGTAGCTGAGCCTGCACAGTCTAGTTGGTCTTGTTGTTGCCAATGTTCCCTAGGGTCTTCATGGTAACCAAGCATTAAGGGCTACAGTAAAATGTAGGACCATTAATCTAATGAGGCACAAAATACACTAAACCTTTTTGGGGAAATGGACACAAATGGCAGCAACAGTCAGAGAGAGTGGGATGACCTGGCAGTTCGAGGAAGTGGACAAGGCAGAAAATCTCAGACAATCCAAACCTCTTCCCAGAATACGAGGTGGTTTCTGGGTGGGAGGATGTTTTTTAATAAAATTGGTTGCATCATCCTTCCTTTTTGTACAATTTTTAGTGTATGTCCTATATTTCTCATGTGTGTACTGCGTCCTTTCTGTTAGGACAGGCAAGCAGTTGGAAGGAGAACAAGGAAATCCAGTGTGAGCTCAGGTTAATGTTATTGCGTGTGGGCAAGACCATGCTAGTTTTGTTCGGACTGAAACATCAACCACAGAGAAATAGTAGTTAAGGAACAGAGGAGAGTAACATGCTGTAATAGCGTTGTAAAGCCATTTGATCTGAGAAAGGATGTCAAATTGAAAAAATCGGAAAATAACTGAAAACAAGCTGAAGGATATTCAGACAAACACTTCAGACAAACATTTCATCGATTGATGCACCGAACAGTCATTCATTTTTCACTAGCCTGAGCCTTAACTCACTCTAAGGTAACTAATTCAAATTCATTTTCAGCCTTATTACCAGTGTAATAGCACTACATGTCGACTAATGGGTGTCAGCAGTGCTACAGTCTGTGTGTGACCTTGTCTGCCAGAGCCCTAGCAGCAGTCTGTTGAATTAAGCTGATAAGGACCTTCAGTAAGTGCTTCCTGCAAGGCATTATGTTCAGTATGAAGTAGTGCAGGTGTAGTGGTGCTGCTTTGACTTTGCTAGCTGCACACACAATCCCCCACCAGGGATGTCCAAGCACATGGACATACTGCTGAAAAGCAGGGATGACAAGGTAAGCAAAGATGCTTCAAGGTCAGAGGGTATTCAACGAGTGTGGAGTGTGTGTGTGTGTCTGTCTGTATGTCTGTCTGTGTGTGTGGGTGGGTGGGTGTGATGTTTGTTGACTATGGAGTGAGTGTACGGGTACAGTAATGCTAGCTGGCAACACAGACCTTATGGCAGACCTCAAGGATTAGGACAGGCTTTCCCTCTCTCTCTCTCTCTCTCTCTCTCCCTCTCTCTCTCTCTCTGTGTCTCTCTCTCTCTCTGTGTCTGTCTCTCTGCCAAGGGATTTAGACTGGTGTTTGGAATCGGATGCAATGCTAACATGTTGGGCAGCCATACAGTCGACAGTGTCACTCTGTCTGGAGAGCTTGGACCAAATTCTTTTGTTAGTAAAACGTTTGGATTTCATCTCTCTGACCTACCTTTGGCCTTGGTATTGAGGTTATGATATCCGGGTACGTGTGTGCGAGCTGTGTGTAGGTTGATACGAGGCTTGTACTGTGCCTGAGTAGAGCTTCAGAAGCTAGATTTTTAACTTGTTGGAGTGACAGTGACGTATCTTTGCTATTCTTTGTAAACTAATGTACCTTAAATGTATTGGCGGGTTGGTTGGGGAAGTTGCCTAGTACTGGAAGGGTTGCTGGTTTGACCTCATACAGACAATGCCCAGTACTGCCTTAGTGGCCCTGAAGGTCACTTAACCCCCCCATGTGTACAGTCATGCTTGAAAGTTTGTGAACCCCTTGTGCAATTATAGAAAATTTGAGTTATAGACAAACACTATGCTGAAGTGAATTGTGAGTGCTTCAGTCTGGGGAAGTTTATAAAGTCATATCAAAAACATTTGGGTTCCAGCAGTCCACTGTCCAGCAGAGCCACAAGAAAAATACTAAAACTAGTAAAAAAAAAAAAAAACCCAAGAATAACATCCAGAGATCTACAAGCCGTCTGATGTCACTGTGCATCCGTCAACAATAAGAAGAACACCGAATAGAAATCAAGACTTAAAGCTGGCCGAAAGTGGCTCTTCCTCAGCGTTCAAGCAAATCTACCAAAGAATGACTCAGGAAGAAGTTTAGTGTTTTGGATTGGCCAAGTCAAAGTCCTGACCTAAATCCAACTGGGATCATGTAGCAGGACCTGAAGCATCTGTTTATGTGAGATGACCTCAAACCTCACCGAGTTGGCCGAGTTGTATAAGGCGGAGTGGGAGAAAATGCCTCAAGAAAGATGCCAGAGACTGATGAGTGGCTATAGGAGACGTTTACTTCCAAGTCATCACTGCTAAAGGAGGTCCACAAGTTATTGATTGAAAGAGTCCACATATTTTTTTGCACACATGGAAATCTAAGTTTTTGTTATATAAACCTGTAGGGTTCACAAACCTTCACGCATGACTGTGTACCAGCTTGCTCCAAAGATGGGAAATAGAAATCAGCTAACATTTGCTAAAAACACTAGGGTACAACACAGTCGGCAGCTTCTTGAAAAATGTCCTTGTGGTTGTACCTGTCCTATTTGCTATTCTCTACAGTATACTGTGTGTCTTTATTTGGCCATCCTCTACCCCTTGTCTTTTCTCTAAACCCTAACCCGCTCCCTTGCTACACTCTGACTGACAGACATTCTGAATGTATTACGAGAGTCTCCCTGCAGCCATGCTGTTCAATGGCCATCTGTTGAGGCTTGTGTGCCAGGCTCTGTGTGCCAGAGCACGGCCCCCATCCAACCCAATCTTCTACCCCAGCTGTCGGCCTTCCTCCCCCAACAAACCCGTCATTGTCACACACCCCTCCATCCTAGTCCTTTACACTTGCCCTGAGTAAACCAGGGACTAGCAGTTCATTTGCGTCAGAGGGAGGGGGAGTCTCCTATTAACCAGGACACCCCTCTCTCTGAACGGCGGTTTTCACCCACAGTAGCCCCTCTGTGCTTTGTTTTGTGGCCGTGTATATTTTGATGGTGGCAGTGTATGTGTGTGTGTGTCAACGTGTGGACTGTGGTGCCTCCCAGGTTTCTCCCAGGAGTCTTCTAGGTTTTTGGGGGATTGATATCTGATTATGTATAACTCAAAGATGTGACATGAATTTATAAGACTGTGTTTGAGATGAGACCAGTGAACTGTGGTTTGTGGGAATTATGTTGCCATTTAATTGTGTAAACTGCAGAAGTTGCACATGGTTGCACAAAGAGAGCCCTTTTTATACAGAGGTTATTTAGGAGAAACGAGGGTAAAAGAGAGACTGAGATAGAATAAGACAATCTGCAGCATAAATGGTTGAGCTGTCACACATGTCACTGTTTACTGGATTACTCTCTTATATAATAAAGTGAAATTAAATGGTGGCGCTGGCTTGCTAGCATTGATTGCGTGAGATTATGTACTGCAATACGGATGTGTTGAAATAACACAAAAATTACACAACAGGTGCATGAGTGGTGATACTGGCAGACACCGGCCACATAGTATTTGCAAATACATTTCTTTCTTTGTTTGTCCGACTTATTTTAAAAATATGTTGTATTATTTTTTTATTTTCTGAATTGTCCATTGAACTTTAACCACACACCATAGTGGGTGGGGCCTAATGATGGTAGAGTGAGCTTACATTCTGGCCAAGTCTTGTTTTCTCAATCAGAAACTATGCAGGGCTGAGCTGGCCATGGAGCTGAATGTTTTCTCTGGCTGAGTTGATTTGGACATTGTTCATGACAGAAAGAGATTAACAGGGATTTATGGTCATTAAAGTGTTGCAGATCAAGTTGTTTCCAACAATAATAATATTATAATAATAATAATGTGATACTTAAATGATCCCTGTAGGGAAATCCCCCCCCCCCAGGAGTTGCTAGGGAGCCAATGACTTGTTCAAGGACTCTTCAGCAGAGCCACAAGGGCTTGAGCCTGTTTGCTCCAGTTGTAGGACTATGCCAACCTGCTGTCCTATTAAAAGGCTGCACTATTTTCTGTGAGCCTGTCCTTTTTTCAGTAGCAGAGATTACATAATTTATTTGTATGGTGTTTATCATGACAGCACGACTGCAGTGTAACATGACCAGACTAAGCAGATATTGTATCAGAGGTGCTTTGTGGATTTGATGTGCTTATGGTGTATATGTTGTCATTTTCATCAGACTGTAAATATCCATGAGCTGTGGTGGACACACAGTCACAGCTTTCAGCTCCAGCATGTCTGTTTCCTTCTCTTTCCCTTCCTCCTCCTTTTCAGCCACACTTGTTTTACCTGCTGGACCAGGTGGCACAAGGGCTGTGACATTAAGTCTTGTTCTGTTTCATTATCAGCTGGATAATGGAAGATGCAATCTACTGACGCCCAGTTAACCCTATTTGACTTGAGCTCTCATAGATAACTGCAGTAATGCCAGATATGTTAAACATATTGTTGAATAAAAACATTAACATCATTAACTAAAGATTAAGAGTTCAGAGGCAAGTCGTGATTTACTTGAGTATATTTATTTGAAATAGCTGAGCACTCAGGAGAGACCCACACACAGTATAGGGTATACAGATCTCTGAAGAAAGAGCAGTTGGGAGTGAAGTTTCATAGAGACACAAGGCCATTTGTCAAGTCAAAACAACGCCTGCACAGATAATAATATGACTAAACATTAGCAGTTCCTTCAGAAACAAAACTAAATGTAGGACAACAAACAGAGGAAATCATAGTAAATGGTTGACCTGAAGGATATATAGTGATAGTGAATGGTTGACCTAAAGGATATATAGTCATAGTGAATGGTTGACCTAGTGTATAGTGATGTGTGCTTCTTTCCTGTCTTGTACTGCTGCAAACTGCAATTTCCCACCGGAGACAATAAAGATCTATTTATCTCTCTCTCTCTCTCTCTCTCTCTCTCTCTCTCTCTCTCTCTCTCTCTCGAATATATAGTGTTAGTGAATGGTTGACCTAAAGGATATATAGTGTTAGTGAATGGTTGACCTAAAGGATATATAGTGTTAGTGAATGGTTGACCTAAAGGATATATAGTGTTAGTGAATGGTTGACCTAAAGGATATATAGTGTTAGTGAATGGTTGACCTAAAGGATATATAGTGTTAGTGAATGGTTGACCTAAAGGATATATAGTCATAGTGAATGGTTGACCTAAAGGATATATAGTCATAGTGAATGGTTGACCTAAGTAATGCTAAAATGGTGCATATGTTAAAGGTTTGTTTTTGTATTTTATATAGATGACATGAAAGGAAAGGTAGATGTTATTTTAAGAACGAGGAAGCATAAGGAGTGTTCAAGACACGTTTTGTATCCCTGCACCTTTTTTTTTTTTTTTTTTTCTTCCTGTGGTCACCATTGGCTCTGTGCAAGCCTAACATGCCTAACATGCCTCATCTATTCAGGATCCCATTCAGTCAGTTGAACAAGAATCTAGCAGCTAGCTCATCCTCCATTACTCAGACTGTTGGTGGTCAGACTAACCATAAGGTGAGAGCTGATAGTCCATCTGTACAACACTGTCTACACTGTGCACAGTATTTTTTTTTTCTGTGATTCATTCATTTCAGTCCAACACAGCCTAATGTTATCATTTGTTTGACTCTAGGTTTTATTTAACTTTATCTTGACGTGTAAGTGTGGTTGACTCTGACTCTCACTGTACTGCTGCTGACATAGCTAGAAGTGAAACCAAATTCAGGTCATGCCTTGAATATTGTCATCACTTCAACTGAGACTAACCTGTTGCTTGTTTCAGCGAGCACCCTATCCCTCCCACTCTCCAGGGTCATCTTACACAATCTACACAAGCTTAGTGTACACAGCACGGGCCAAACAGGCATTTCCTTCTTAAAGTTATAAATCGCTAATTAAACTATCCACTTGGTACAGATTTGAAAAAATAGGCTGATTAACCACTAAAAGTAAAGAGTCATGTATCTGGACCTTAGTTTTTTTTTCTGTTTATTTTTTATTTTTTTCTCCACAGTCTTGTGATTAACCCGTCCCCTCTCTTCTCTCCTCTCTCTCTTCCAGCTTAGCAGCATCAGCAAAGCTATCAACTCCACTGAGACGCCTGTGAAGGAGAAGCATGCACGCCGTATCCTTTGAGAACGACCACGAACTCCAAACTAACATCAGCATAGTTGTTTTTGTACCTGTGTGGTTCAAACTTGTATATCCATCTCTGTAATGTGAATGGTAATCATAAACTATTAATTCTTCTGGGTTAAACCATTCTTTTACATTCATGGACATGGCCTGTTCAGTGGCCACAAAGTTAATTGCGCGTCTACAAAGTGATGCATTTTATGTTTGCACGGAAAAATGAAACGCGCGTGTTGCATGAAGAAGAGTGAGCTTCTTTAACAATGACAACAGGAATCATCCTGGGGACTCACAGGGAGAAGGGAGCATACACCTTTTGGTCCTATGCCTTGGGCCTCCCTCTGGCCAGCAGCTCCATCCTCAGCTGGAAGTTCTGCCATGTGCTGCACAAAGTCCTGCGGGATGGTCACCCAAATGTAAGCATGGAGACGTTTTCCAGCCCAGTCACTTCAGTCCAAATGTATCCAGTTATGGGGGTGTCTGAGCGGCGGTACCATGTAGCATCATGAGTTCAAATTAAAGCTGGAGAAAATATGTCAGACATAAATGGTTTGTTGTCTTTCTGTCACCCTCACAGAGTCTACAAGACTGCATGAGACATCACAGTACTCTAGTTGAAATTGGAGCACTATGGGTGAGTTTGAGGTTCTGATTTTTTTTCTATTAAATGTTTTGAAAACCACTTAAAAGAAATTCAGCAGACATTTTAGTTTCTGTGTTTTTGACTGATAAGAGAGGGTTGGGGGGGGGCTAGTTGGAGAGACAGACGAGATTATTTTTTTCCCTGCTGTTGAGATAAAACTCAACTTAATGCTTGCTCGTTCACTCCGGTGGTTTCCAGGGCAACCTCCATGACAAATATGGACAGCTGGTGGCTCTATATTCTAAGCTGCTCTGTACAAAGATGGAGTTTCATGTGAAGGTAAGGGCACCCTCTGTGGTGTTTCCTCAACATGGACTACGTGGTTTGTTTCCACAGGGCATGTAATAATGTGATAAATGAATGAATTCTGATTTATGAAAACCAAAATGTACCTCAATGCAGCATTCAGAAATCCGGCCCAACCTGGAGGTCACAGATGAGGTCCTTGAGCGCGCTGCAGGCACAGACATCAATAATGTGTGAGTCTCTTTCTCTCTGTCTCCTGTCTCTCAGTGCAAGATTATATGACTCTGGTTTTTGTTTTGCTTTGTCCAAAAAACACTGTTATAGATGCTATTCATATGCAGGATTGGGAAAGTTGCACTCCAAGTGTCCAGTAAATTGCTCAAATGCAACTACATCATGTTATTTCAGTTTCAGTTACTCTTATAATTATGCTTTCAAATCACATAGAATCTAAAATGTAGATAGTTTAGTGCAGCAATGATTTTAATGTTAATACCATCATCTATACCCATTGTCAACCATTACTTGAAGATGTGTACAATCATAGTTTAACACAAATAAGTATCGATCATAAAAATCATAAGCACTATATTTAATCGTGTTACTATGATCTCACTACATGTAATCTGTTACCTTTCAACCTTCATACAATAAACCGTCAAGACTACACACCCTGCTGCTCTTTTCATTTAACAGGGACCCGTTACCATTGTCTGTGACTGGGGCCCTTTTATTTCTAACAAGGGTATCAACTTCTCTCCTGCAGGTTCCAGCTCACAGTGGAGGTGTTTGATTACATGGACACAGAGCTGAGGCTGGCGGAGACAGGTGAAAAAAAATCTACTCCTACCTTACCTCCACCCTACCCGTCCACGGAAGGGTAACAGTAGAGGGCTGTGGCCTGCTGACATTATCTATTTATGTTCCAATGCCAAAGGCCAGTCAAAAAGAGGTTTATTGTGAGTAATTGCTAGCCCTGCCAAGAAAATGTTTTCACATTCAATGTAGTCCATTTTCTTAAAAAAACAAAGCCTCAATTGCCCTGCTCAGTTTTGACTGGTGCTGATTTGTTTTCACTAAAAAGGAAATGCCTGCAATTAGAGGACATTAAGATGATTTCCTATGGTTTGGCAGTAATGGTATGCTCCTCCCTGGCCGGGAGGATGTAGGGACAGGATCCCATTCTGAACACCATAAACAAACCTTGCAACTGTACTGTAAACAAAGTCTGTCAGCTCCACTCCCTGACACGGTACTCTGGCGGCACACTCACTAAATTCACACTGTTTTATAACCACTTCAGGATGATTTATGGACCTGTGTACCATTGCCTCATTATTACATTTTTGAGCCAGTGACTGTTGCCATGGCTCAAAAAAGCCTTGCCAATGCTTGGCATGTACTTGTTTATTTACTGTGGGGATACTTACATGTATGGTGATGTCTTTGGTATGTCTTTCTCAGTGATCCGGCAGCTCAACACATCCATCGCTATCTCCACCCTCACATCAGGCCAGTGTCGCCTGGCCCCACTCATCCAAGTTATCCAGGATTGCAGTCACCTCTACCACTTCACTGTCAAGCTGCTCTTCAAACTGCATGCTTGTAAGAACAAGTATTGTCTTAAATGTTCTATAGTATTAAAGTAATGCAAGAGATGGCCTCAAGATATTTCCTCATCTACACTTGAAAATGCATTGATTGAGATAAAGCATTGTTTAATGAGTATGTGTATTTCAGGTCTCCCTGCCGACACCTTGCAAGGACACCGTGATCGTTTCCATGACCAATTCCACAGGTAGGTTTTCCAAGGCCTGTGAGTGAATGAGACCGAGAGCTTCAAAAGGGAGAGAATCATTATACCACTGGAAGGCTGCAACATAATCCTGCCTCACCCTGCCCCATCTCTCTAAGCCAATGCAAATATTCCCATTACTGCTTCCATTCCCCCACCCTTTCTGGTGTGTCACTGGGTGTCACTGTCATGGACACATTTCTTTACTGGTGAGCTCAGAGAAGAGTCTGCAGGGTGGAGCTTAGATTAACATTAGAGCTTAGAGTTTTATCTCTTATCACCGCTATGACCTTTAGTGTACTGGCAAACTGTTACTATTTTAAAAAAAAAAGATATGGATGGATATAGAAACGATTACATAAAAAACAATACTACATGTGATATTTAAAAATACGTAACTATGTAAAAGATTAGCTAAATCCACATTTAAAAATGTAAAATACGTCAATATGAACATTCTGTATGATATAAGGTGTGTATTTATAAGGTCATTTATTTTTTCATTGTCCCACAGCCTTAAGAGCTTCTTCAATAAAACCAGAGACATGCTGTACTTCAAGAGAATGATCCAGATCCCCAAGCTGCCTGATGTAAGAGCACAGAGTGATGGGGAGAAGTGGGACGACTCCAATGCTGGGACACAACCTCAGTGTTGGATGACCACACCATAACCCTTATATTGCTGTTGTCAGGTGAAAACCATGTGTCTCCAACTTGGGAAAGCTGCCTTACTTTTAGATTGATGGCCACATATCATTTTACACTGGGTCCCAAGGGTTTTCTCAGAAGACCTTAAGTCCCGGTAAAAACACCAAAATCACCAATATTGGAGTTACAAGGTTTTCACCTGACCACGACAACATGCTGTTACGTTTCTAACTTCTAAGTACTGTGTGTCCGTCTCCCATCCCAGTCCCCACCTAACTTCCTGCATGCAGCGTCGCTGGCCAAGCATGTGAAACCGGTGGTGGTCATCCCTGACGAGGAGGAACCTGAGCAACAGGATGATGATGACGACGACCCTGAGCCGCTGATTGAGGTCAGCGACGTCGCAACACCCATGGTGCAGACACAACCCCAGGTATGTCTCATAGGTCACAGATGCACGTATGCACACATACACACACATATGCACACCAGTAGCATGGAGTTATGCATGATTTATTTATTTATTTCATTTTCTTTTAGCAATTTGACATATTTGACCAGGCGTTTGGACCTCCCAATGGAGGCTTTGATGACAGGTGAGCTAATGTGTTTTCCGTTGTATATTGTAACTATTAAATATAGTATTTGGTTGAGGAAAATACCTGTGTGACTGTGTGTTGTCTGGTCCTGCAGGGATCTGCAGATTGAAAACCTCAAGCAGGACTTGGAGCTGTTGAGAGCAGAGCTGGAGAGAGTCAAAGCAGAGGTATGGAGCCAGATTAGGTTGACTGTGACTGAGTTTTCAGACTTGTTTTTTCGAGTATGACAGAGGTGTGACTGTGGAGGACATTAATGATGGGTAAAGGAATTTGGGTCATATGTTGGGTGGATGCAAATACTGGCCTTCACATGTGGAATGTAGCAAGTAGCCACAAAATGGGAAGTGATGGGGGTGTCCTGGTGTAATTCTGACATCATGGGTTTGATTCCTTTGATCCCTTCTTTCTCCCCTATTCTTCCTGTTTTTTTCCATTGTATACGATTAAAGCGATTAAACTCAAAAGACAGGAAGTGACATCCGGCCTGTAGTCAGAGGAGACCTGGGGGTGTTGAATGTTGAGGAAACAGTTTATACCCACTTCAGTTTCTTTTTCCCAGACTTGACATCAGTGCTTAGAGTGATGATAAAGTTAGTTGCTGCCGGTCAGTCCTCCAAGTAGATGTTTCCTGTGGTGTTGATCTGTCCCACCTCTCCTTCAGGCACAGCGCTACATAACCCAGCTCAAGTCTCAGATCAACAGTTTAGAGGCCGAGCTAGAAGAACAGCGGGCACAGAAACAGCGTGCCCTGGTGGAAAATGAGCAGCTGCGCATGGAACTGGAGGCCACGCGCCGCCGCAACGCAGAACATGAGACCTTACAGATCACCTTCAATGAGGCAGAGAGTAAGACTTCTACTTACGACGGTCTCTCTCACACACGTAAACACAAACTTTTCCATACACTAACACTGGTGTCTCTTTCTTCTCTGTGCAGAAAGAGCCCAGGCCACAGAGCAGCGATATAATAAGCTGAAGGAGAAGCACAGCGAGCTGGTGGCCGGCCATGCCGAGCTACTCAGGAAGGTACAGACAGACCACTAACCAGTCCAGACTCACAAGTATTAAATTACATGTCAGCACCTCAATGTGTGACTTGTGTGCGGTAACACTAAATGTATTTATGTGCTGACAGAGTGCAGACACCGTAAAGATGCTGTCAGCAACCCAGCAAACCCAGGAAGAAGTGGAGAGGACCAAGCAGCAGCTGTCATTTGAGGTGGATCGAATCAAACAGGAAGCTGATATGAAGGTCGGTGGTGTGTTATTTGTGCTTTTACTTTGCATCCTACTTTGAAAAGTAACACTGCAGTATGATGTAAGTAATTCATGTTATTTGTGTCCCTGTCATAGCTGGAAGAGCAGAAGTTTGAGATGGAGAAGCTGAAGAGAGAGCTAGAGGAGAAGATGGCAGAAGTGTTACGCATCAAGAAGACTCTGCATAGCAGTGAGAACGTAAGTGTGTATTGTGTTGTGATGATGATGCCAGGATAATGAGATTATCCAGAGATTGTGTTAATTGAATCCACCTTCATTTAGTAGTCAAAGTTTAGGTTTGGAGGCTTGAGGCATCTCATACAGTTTTGGATGGAGTTCCTTTCAGAAACTAACAATTCGACTGTGCAGCCATCTGTCTCTCCTGGCTTTCTCACTTTGTCTCCTTCCCATTCCTCTTTCTTTTCCAGGCAGGGGAGCAAATGAACAGCTCACTAACAAGTCTACAGGCAGAGAAGGAGCGTCTGATGCGATCTGTGAGCGAGAAGGAGGCGGAGCTGTCGTCGTTGCGCCAGGCCTCACAGGTGCAGCAGTCATCACTTCAGCAGGAGCGAGAGAGGAGCAGCAGGGAGCTGGGAGAGCTCCAGGGCAAACTGCAGGAGAAGGTCAGTCAGGACAACAAAACACAGCAGAGTCCAGCTCAGCAATGAGTGCAGCAGACATGTCTTCCACTACGCTTAATTGAGGTGTATTCAGCAGTGTTTCACTTCAGTCAGCTAGACTGAAGCGAAGTACCACTGTCCATTTATTATGCACAAATATAAAAATGACCTTTTTGCAAGATTGACTGATTATGACTATCCTTGAGGTGCCCTTAAACAACACACTGCTCCAGTGGAGCTGCCTAGTGGCCAAAAGTAGAAGACTGTACTGGGCAGCCGTAAAGCAGGGTGTTGGTGGAAAAAGAGCATGCATGCTACTCAGCCCTTCTGGGTGAATAAAGGTTAAAAAAAAAACTTCAGGGGGAACATGGGTGTTGAGTGAAAATTGTCCAACTGGACCCACATGTACTCACTCTGCGCTTTACTCCACAAATGCAATGCACCCATACAGGGATAGAGCACACTTTGTTTCCAGCTACCTTCTAATGCAAGGTTACAGGAATTGGAAAGATTGCATAACATTGTGTGATTTTGTTTTTTGTTTTTTTAGTTTGGCCAATTTAATGTAACAATGAATGCATGTATTTGTGCTCTACTAAAAATGTCACGTAGGTCATGTCACGCACACCCTCCTCCCTTATTGCACCATATGATCTGTGTCATGTGTGTTTGTGTCCTGTGTCCTATTGTCTTTTGTGTGTGTGTGGTGTGTTTGGTCATGTATGTATGTAGGTAAGTCGGGAGGATCAGCTGAAGCAGAAGCTACTGGATGAACAGTTTGCCCTGCTGCAGGGTACAGTCACAGAGGCTGAGAACATCATCCAAGATGCCGTTGCTAAGCTAGACGACCCCCTCCATGTACGCTGCACCAGCTCACCAGGTCAGACACTTACTCTTTATTATAATTTTATAATAGCAATACAATTTATTAAAATAAAATTACTAAGACAAAATGTATATGGCATCATTCAAAACAGAGTGCTTCAGACAGATAAGAAAGATAAACAATAATAAATTCCACTCGTGTATTTAAAGCAGGGTGACAGAAGAGCAACAAAAAAGACAAATACAATGAGAATACAATAAGTAAAGACTATAAAGTTCTATAAAGGCCAAGCGGGGTAATCCACCGCCCTGGGGCCTGGACAGCAAAGGCCAAGTTGTCAGTTGATCTTCAGCCTTGGCTTTGGTATGGTGAGGAGGGTGCTACCTACACTAGCCCCAAGAAGACCTAGGACACATTCATATATGATCTATTCACACAGGAGACTTTACAAGAGGCTTACAGGGCTTTTATTTTTACATTGATTTACTTTGTTACATTCTCTGTTGCTGCCTATCCTCCTTCCAAACACAGATTACCTCATAAGTCGGGCAGAGGCCACGTTGGGCTCCATCGACAAAGTGAAAAAGGGCCATGCAGACTTTCTGAATAACATGGGGGGTAAGTTGCTCGGTTCTTAGTGCCCACACAGACATTACAGATCTTATGACGGTGCCTGGCTGTTTGATTATGGTCATGACACACTGCCCCTCTCCTCCTCTCTCTCTTTGTTCCTGTAACCAGATGCTGGAGGGCTGCTGAGGGCTCTAACCCAGTTCTCCCACTTGTCTGCCGATACAATCATTAATGGCAGTGCCACTGCACACATGGCACCCACTGATCATGCAGACCGTAAGGAATATCTCTGAATTTGCCACTGGCATTGTCCCTATTATTCTATTGTTCTCCATTTAACTCGGAAGTAGCATTTCAGAATGGAGTTTTAAGTGTCAGTGTATATTCTGATGCAGTAAGGAATGCAAAAATGCAAAAACAATGTGGGCTGATCACTGCTCATTTACCCGCTGCAGGATTGACAGAGCATTGCAGAGGTTGTGCCACTGAGAGTCTGCAGTTCTTGAAGGACCTTAAGGCCAAGGCCACCCTCCAGCGGGCAGACCCAGCTGCCATTCGCATAATTGTTCAAAAGATCCTCCACTTGGGCCAGGTGAGAGATTGGTGCTTGGGAGCCAAGTAGATGCAATAAAAATAAATTAAATAAAATTGAAACATATTTCTAAGCAATAATAGAATCAACCAGACCAATTTCCACCATCTACTTTTTTTTTGTCTTGATCATCTCACATCTTTTCTTATATATCCAGGAACTGCGGCCCAAAGGCATGGACTTGCGGCAGGAGGAGCTGGGAGACCTGGTGGATAAGGAAATGGCTGCAACATCAGCAGCTATTGAGGAGGCTGTCCGCAGGATTGATGTAAGTATCGCATTGTTAATAAAACTGTCCTAATGTTGCGTACTGTATCCAATGTAACTGATGATTCCTGTGTGGTTCTGTATGCAGGAAATGATGAATCAGGCACGAAAGGACACATCAGGAGTGAAACTGGAGGTCAATGAGAGGTTAGTTCTTCATGAGACTTGGTCTAGATTCATGAATTCATTAATGCATTATAATACTCTTTGCCTGTGTTGCATGTTGTCCTTTCTCTCTCCTGTCTTTCATGTCATTCTGCATGCTATATTGTTCAGTTAAGCCGAATGTCATCATTCAAAAAGTATTTTGCTTGTAAGTCTATCATATCGCCCTGTTTCAGAATCCTGAACAGCTGCACAGACCTGATGAAGGTAGGTTGCAAATGTATATACTGTGCTATAATAGTCTACACTATAAATAGCATGTTTTTAAATGAACATCTTAAGGAACATTTCTTTTCTTTTTTCCTCTTCTCCTATCAAATTACCATTCACGCTTCCTTAGGCCATCCGCATGCTGGTCCTGGCATCTACAGACTTGCAGAAGGAGATTGTTGAGAGTGGGAAGGTGAGTCACACTGTTCCAATTTTGATTCCAAAACTGGCATCTCATTCTTCTCAGACTTGGACAGTTCTGTTTATCTCAATTTTACCATTGAGCTGCTCTGCTCCATGCAGAACCACAGCTGGACTAACATTTCTAATCTCTTGCTTGTCAAGGGGGCAGCCACCATTAGAGAGTTTTATGCCAAGAATTCTCGCTGGACTGAGGGACTCATCTCTGCCTCCAAGGCCGTGGGATGGGGAGCCACAGAGATGGTGTAAGTTCTGACTTATATGGGACATTCCAGCTTATATTCTTTAGTAGGTGTAATGTTTAAAGGTGTTTCATGTAACATTTTAAAAGATCAATATCATAAATCATAATAAATTATTGTGATACCTCGGTATAATTACCGTAAATGAAGACCAACAGTGTTGGTTTAACACAATGTTAATATTTGGGTCAGCAGTCAGAGAGACTTTAGTGCTTTACTGGGCTCACTAAATCAAACGTCAGTAACTCCCCAAATGGTTTTATCTTTTATTTTACTGAAGAGGATAAATATGTGATAAGTGATTCACTTTCACTCAATCTGCCATCTGCCATTGCGAGAACTTCTGAAAGCTTTTGCTGTGTGGCCCTCTTCCTGTTTTTGTGCCATAAAGCAATCCAGCAGATTTTCCCGAACAAAATCCAATCCAGTGGCACACAATGTAAAATGCAGTGTAGATTGGCTACCGGTTACTTGTAGCACCTTTGAGGAATCTATGGCACAGAGGTTGGACAGTGTGCAGGACACGCTTAGGCTGAGAGGAATGAAGTGACATGATTTTTCTACCTGCTTCCACACAGGGAGTCTGCTGATAAGGTGGTGCTGCACACAGGAAAGTACGAGGAGTTGATAGTCTGCTCCCACGAGATAGCTGCTAGTACAGCACAGCTGGTCGCTGCCTCTAAGGTAAGAACCTGGCACAAATACACAGCCTCTTGTTACCATTGTTTACAAGAAATATACAATGAAAGTGAATGGTTGTCCTTGTAACCTTTCATGTTAAAATTGAAGGATTACATGCTCCTCTATGGGCTGAGAAAATTCTACCACCCTTGGGCTCATGAAATTCTTTCAAAACCCTTTGGATAAATTCAAAAATGAATGTTGGTCAAGCTGAAAACAACGCTTTTTCCTACTGAAAGGTTGACAGCTGTGTCTGTTGTGTCATCACATGGGAGAGCTGGTCAACTACATCATGTTTCAACAGTTACAACGTTGTTAATGTAATGTTAAGCCTCCCTTCTTGTTAGCGATGAACTGATAAAGTCAAGTAAGGTAAATAAAGTAATGAACTCTGGTTGTGTGTTGATTGTTTTCTGGTTGTCCAGTTTAGTGTCTAAATCTCATATGATCTCACTCACTAACCCTAACCCCTCTAATCTATGCTCAGGTTAAAGCAGACCGCAACAGTAAGAAGCTGACAATCCTCCAGCAGGCTTCTCGCTGCGTGAATGAAATGGCAGCTAATGTCGTGGCCTCTACCAAGACGGGCCTGGAACACCTAGATGACAAGGGTTAGTAGGACAAGACCTGTGTGGTCGACAGTTATAGACTCTGATAAGTAGTTTGGCTGTGTTTTTGCCCAGTGCAACCAGCACCAAAATAATATGTTTTATATGTACACTTGTCATGTGCAGATACCATGGACTTCTCTGGAATGTCCCTCATCAAGTTGAAAAAAGAAGAAATGGAGTCACAGGCAAGTAGTGGGTGTAGGACTGTGAGGAGTTGCACGAGTGTGTACTTGTTGTGTGATAATCAATCATTAAAACTTGCTCTATAACATGGCTGTACAAAGTGCAGATGCCAGAAATGACATTACATCGAACAAAGACAAACAAACTTTTGAGAATGGCATGAACAAAGTAATTTTGGATTTAGTTTCCCGAACTAGAACTATCCACTGTTTAGACTTTGAATATGTGCAAGTGGCCAATGATCGCTTAGATCATCAGGAGAGACTCCTGCCATGGGGTATTTCTGTGATGTATTTGTTACTATAAAGTTCAGAGGCTAATTTTGATGTCTTGTATTACGACGAGTTGGCTTCATCAGTAACTGTCATATTCCATGAATTACAATTTCTTCTAGGTTATCTCAAATTGGAGACAACCAGTTGAGGTTAATGTTATTGTTTCCAATCATGAGTACACAATTTAATAAAAGATTTATTGAGTGCACAATGAATTGCAAAGGGTGACCGCTATAAACCCATACTACTCTGTCATGGTTTATTTTCCTCGATTCACATTCAGGACTTGGCAGGATGAAATCGGCTTAAACACATTAAAGCAGTTTTGACCATAGATAATCACCTGAATTTCCTGCTTCTTTGTATATTTTCCCCTCAGGTGAAGGTGCTAGAATTGGAAACTCAGTTGGAGAATGAGCGTCTGCGTCTGGGCGAGCTGAGGAAGAAACATTATAACATAGCTGGGGTCCCACCGGAGCAAGTCGTAGAGGGGAACGGCTTGAGCTCCTCACCGGCCCATCCTGCCCCTTTGTCACCTAAACCCATGAAGCCTGCCATCATGAGGAAACCTGCGCTGGCCCAGAAACCCAGCGTACCACCCAAAAGTATGGTAAGGGCCACAAGAGAAGGCTGTATGTTTGGTTTCAGAAAATAAGATATGATTTGAGGAAATAAGGTATAAGTTGTCGATGACTTTTTTGTTCTTTCTTGTCTTTACATTGTAGTTTAAGTAAATGCCTGAACAGAAGAGGAGAATGCTTCACCGGTGGACGGTTGGATTGATCCGAGTTGTGTGAACGTAGCGTTTCTTTTAAGCCGCATGCTGACAATCCTCTGTCTCATCCTGAATCTAAGTGTTCTCACTTCATCCTTTTTTCTTTTTTCCCCCCCATTTTTTGCCAAAATGTACCTCAAGCCTAATTTTGACCCTTGATGCCTGTGAGAGATGAGCTGTCTGTGCCCCGGTTTTTTAAGATACATAACTTGTGCCACCAAGGCAAGTCCCCTTTTTATTTTAGTTTTTGACATCAAGAACAAAAGGGGAAATGTTCAAGTTGTGCAAAAGAATGCATCAGCACTACTGTAGCACAAAGATTTTAGACTATTAAACACTACTGCTTTTAGTATAAGGATATTGATTATAACCACAAAATGACAGCATATCTTGGACTTAAATGTCAGTTGTTAAATTAGAAGATGTTTGGGACAACCTATTGGTGTGCACTATTTTGAAAGACTCATGTTGTGTCTCACATTTTTCTTGGTGTACACTGTATGCTATTTATGTTGGGAGTGGAAGGAAACTAGGGAAGCACATTGCTGCAAAAGTTTTAGATACCTCTGCCTTTGCCTACAGGACAGTGGACAGTGTTCCTCTACTCGCGTGCAAAAATAGCTTTCTATCTCTCTACAGTACAAGATTGTCCCTTAGGCCTTGAAATGTACTGTACTAATACATTTAATATCATCTATTGGTGCATACAGTCTGTATAGGTGTGTGCATATCACACCAATTATAATTTATATTCTTACTACAGTCATCTCTTGAATGAAGATTGATAGAATTAACGCTTAGTTATCAAATGCTTCTCTTAGACTGAAAATGGAAAAGTAGGGTTAGTGTATGTACAACACAATATGAAGGTGTTTTGCCTCTGGGAGCTTTTCTTAAAGGGTCTTAAAATGCATCTTTTTATGTTCTGTCCTTTCTTCTGTATGGAATGTCTTTATACATATTAATATATTTTAGTAAAGATAATGGTGGTTTCTCCTTGTAAGAAGTGTAAATGTCAAATAAACAATAAATGTTTGATTTAATGCGTCATTGTGTTTCTTCATTCTGTTAAAGCTATCACTTCAAACAATTATTTTTCAGATGTATTGAATTGGCTATATAATACTCAAACTATATTACATTGAAATACAGTAGGCTAGCCTTTAATGTAATTATAACTCAGGAAAATTAGTATACAAATATTATTAGCAACTGAAAACAAGATAAAAGCCTTGCTCTCTTTTGTTCCCCCTGACCACTAAATTTTGTCAACTTTGTTTCTTAGACATCTCCTATTAAAATTGTGTCGCTTTAATTATTAATGTGATTGGACAAAAATGTTTTATGGTCAATTTCATCGAATTGGTTAGCCTAAACTCAAATTTGGAGCTTATAGCATTTCATTGACACGTTTGACCTCTTCTTACCAGGTTACTTATCAATTGCGTGCTCCTTTATTATTATGCCACTGTAGGGGCGATTTTAGACCCATTTTGGGTGGGGGGGCTTCAGCCTCCCCTAGAAAAAAAAAAGATTTTCAAAAAACATTTATATTCTTACTACAGTTATCTCTTGAATGAAGATTGATAGAATGAATGCTTAGTTATCAAATGCTTCTCTTAGACTGAAAATTGAAAAGTAGGGTTAGATTACATTAACTAGGCTAAGGCTACCCAACTCATAGGCATACACACTGATTTGCCACCTGCCACCACCAGATTGTCTCTCAGTCTAAGAGCAGGCAGACAGCAGCACTACACAAATGAACTCAGTTCAGAGCAGCTAATCCCAGAGAGTAGGTGAGTGGGGCAGAGGTAGTAAGATTGAGAAATGTACACTCAATAGTCTATTACTGTAATAGAAATTACAAGGCATGTTACTCCCCTTTGTTATAGTTAGCTAACATTAGCTAGCTAGCTACATCACACACTAGCTTTGTAACTTGCCAGGTATAATGTTAGCAAAAATTACTGAAATGTAAGCTTCTCTCACAAGTACATATAACATACATAGCCTACAAATAAACCTGTTTCTCTATAGATGGCTATAAGAAAGTACTTGATGAAAAGCAGCAGAACCACAGAAAATGTACAGCAGCCAGGTAAGAAAGTGATCAAGCAAGATAGATGAGAGAGGAATCTTTGAAGTAGTATTTCATCATGATGAGACTATAGGGCTCAGCCCCTCCAAACCTCCCCCAAATCGCCCTTGTGCCACTGTAGTAAAAAAAACACTTAAGTTAAAGAGTCCACTTTATCAATTGCGTCCAAAAGCACTTGAATACGCTACAAGTCGTATTTATTATTGTTCTTTCGGATGTACGAGTTTACGAGAAGAACTTGAATGTAGCATTTGTAACGTAAGCGCTCCGAACTTGTCAAAGTTTAGACTTTCAACAGGGACGTTTCGGGAACAGCAAACATTTAAGCTGGCTTGTTGAAACGCCACATTAGGTGAAACTAGCTCTTCTACAACAAATAGAAACGGACTGGACACGTCCGAGCGGGAGGACTATGTTGATATTTCGAAGCCTATAGACTGGCGTTGCATAAAACAGACATGGAAACCTGCGTATCAGCCCTGGACAAAAACTCTGCGGAGCTGACAGTGATGGATGTGTACGACATCGCCGCTGTGCTCGGCCAAGAGTTTGAGCGGATTATTGATCAGTTTGGGTGCGAGGCGCTGCTGCGACTGATGCCGAAGGTGGTGCGGGT